>JAYMTK010004477.1:0-11086 GCA_036897405.1 Pelargonium myrrhifolium | reverse complement strand
TGGCTTTGTTAAGTTGCAACCGATATAACTTTATATCAGTCAACTGATATACATTTTACCCTATATATATATATATATAACAATCTTAAGTTTTTTTTTTAAAAAAAACAAAAAAAATTGTTCATGATTGCACAAAATAGGATCTAGACTAGCTAGCAAGTTCAAAAGAATGTAGTAAATACAAGTTTGCAAACCTGAACTTAACAAGTTTTAATTTGTTGTTAAAAAAAAATAGTACTTAACTAGTTCAACACATCATCCGTAAATCAATTCGCTAGTTTGAGTATTATTTTGTACAACCATTACCATCAACTCAATTCAAATTTTTATACTAGAAACAAAAAATTGTAAATATAGAAGAATGTAGCGGACAAATAAACTAATCAACCTATTTACACAAATACGATATAGGATTTCAATATATATATATATATATAGGCTAAGATTCTCAACCAAGAGACAATGACAAATGAATATGGGCGGGCGCTCTGCGCCCACAAATTCATTGGGGTAGGTATGTGTGTTAATTGATGATGTGTCATCACCTTATTAGTCAATATTTAGTGGCCAAGAGTCTCATCCAATAAATCATTGTTGAGATTCTTTTCTCTTATAGAGGGGGTGTGTTAAAGTTTTACTTAAGAAAATAATAAGTGGGACCACCTTAGTCCAAACTCACACTAAACATTCTCAAGGCTAAGCTGGATAAATGAATATACTCGGAAGCGACATTGAAAAATTAACCTCTCTTACATAGTGTTGTCAACCTATGATATTCAAAAAGTTTTTTTTTTATCAGCAAAAAGTACTTATATTGATGAAGCTTCCGAGAGGGAAGCAAAAAGTTATAAATAAGATCATAGAATGACTATGGCAAATGGCATCTGAGAACCATGTCAACAAGTAAGACGAATACCACGTGAAAGTCAAATATCAATCAAGGCATGGGTTGCCTTTAGCTACTTTGAGATACTCAACGAGCTTGAAATTGAACCCACATCGCTGACCACTTATATATGTCGCAAGCACGCGAGTCTAACTCCACGAAGTCCGCATAGTAAATCATGAGGCTCCCGTAAAGCCAACATTGCCGGCTTTGCAAGGCTCATATGAATATCGCGTCGCTAATCGTGACGCTAGCCATTCAAGGCCCGAGTTGTCAACTCGCAAGGCCCCCGCGAAGTCGGAGCCCCCGTCTATGCTCTCACTTTTTCACGACTTTCAATAATTCTCTCAAGAGTACTACACATGACTTTTTGTAGCAATCCTGAGAATACTCTCGCGTAAGCTAGCAATAACACTTGCGCCTGAATGCTATTATGACTCTTGACATCCTCACGCTTCCATAACGCTTTGGACACTAGGACAATACCTAAAGCGGTAGACACTCCAAAAAATATTCATTTTTCTTGAAAAACACTAGGAAATCGAGACCACCTAAAACTGATCAAAGATGCTACTCAAAGCAGGAAACTCTACTTAAGGGTACACTCAACTTATGATGCTTAAAGTACTCACGGAGGATGATAGACTCATCTAGACAATTAGGTCATAAGACCACACATGTATCTTGCAGTGGACCCACTCGTCTATAACCAATCACATACAAAAACATCACCAAGTAAGTTCACCCCTAAAAATACTCGTCTTGGGGAGAGAGAGAGAGAGAGAGAGAGAGAGAGAGAGAGAGAGAGAGAGAGAGACTATCATTTTTGAATTTAAAACAATATAGTAAAATACTTTCAATAACACGATGATTCTCACCTGAATCAAATAAATGCATCAACGCTCACTACAAGAAAGTAGTTGTATTAGCGACAGACAATTAGCGACGACCGTTTTATCCGTCGCTAAAATCATGTGTAGCGACGCATAATCCCGTCGCTAAACGCGTGGCGGGAAACAAAAACGCACGAAACTGCAATGTTTTTTGTAATGACACGTAGCATTTAACGAAGGATCGGGCGCCGTCGCTAAAAAATTTAGCGATTGGACATTTTGCGACGGATTAGCGATGAATAAATTCCGTCGCTAATAGCGTAATACCGTCGTTAAATCTGTTCGCTAATACATACTTTTTCCTGTAGTGGCTACATATTGACCCTTTGTAAAGATGTTGACTGTCATATACTAGCTAAACAAATTTGAAAATATTATCTTAACATTAAAATAAAGTTATCAAATTGCACATTTTGAGAGAGAAGATGTATACATTACAAATCATATGGTCAACCACAGACATTTGATTTTGTAATGTTGGTTGTGTCCAAAAACATGGAGAAAATGAAGAAACTACTAAGAAATAATGGTGTGTGCACTGCATGTTTGTGTCAACCTTGAAGAAGAGAAAATGCACAGAATGTATATACATTACACTATATATTTATTCAATGCATACATGAAATTTATGGCTATGTCCTCTCTAAATGGGACAAAGAAACAAGGCTATGGACCAATTTTATTAAATTTATTTATTTATGTTGTTGGTTGTGGACCCATTTGTTTATTTTATATAATAAGCTAGCACACAATTTAATATTGTTGGTCCATTCTTCTAATATATCTCAACCAAAATGTATTATAATAATTGTAATATACATTTATTAAATTGAAAATTGTGCACTTGGGGTATGTAAGTTGTAACAACTTATTCTTTGAGAAATCATTATTTTCAACATTTTATAATATTTTGAGGTGCTAGTTTAGACTTGTGAACTTTAAAATCATGAGACTAAAATAAAACTGTGTCCTGTGCAATAAATCTACATTTTTACACACAATCAAAAGTATAACATGCATTTTTTTTAAAGTAATTGTGTAATATATTGATTTGTAATCCAATTTTTCATCAGCAAAAAGCTCTCTCTTTTTTAAAGCTTTTTTAGTAATTTATTAAAACTATTTTTACTTGATGAATAATTAAAAAAAGAAAACATGCACAATTTTACATGTTTTTTAGAAAAAAAATAAGAAAAATTGTGAACCACTTATATTATAATAATCCTCTATGAGTGCTTTAAAGGTGCATGCCAATTTAGAGGATTGAATAAAATCAAATTCGTTTGGGTTTAGATCGATAGTAATTCAAATTTAATTTTAAAAATAGTTCAGATCGAGTACAATTTAAATTTTTATTTAAATTTTGGATGTCAATAAATTCAAATTTAAATTCAATTGTCTAATTCTTGGTATCCATTATTAATTTATTTTTGTGTCAATCCAAACTCCAAACTGTGTAGTGTAAAAATCTACCTTACACACAACACATGCATGGCTTTGTGTGGTCTCCACTTTGTATTTTTATTACCAACTCTAATTAAAAGTAATAAATGGAGGTAGCTAGAAGTTAAGAAACATTGTATATATAATTAATATATCAATTAGTTACTTAAAAAATAAAAATCAAATATCTACATGAGAGTGATGCTTCATTTACCTCCATTCTCAAGATCCAAGAGTGATATTTTATTCCTTTACCCAAATATGGCATTTAATTATTCACATAATTGTCATCATTTTATTTATATAGTTTTTCAAAATTTGATGCTAACAATTTTTTTATACCATGAAGTAGGTCATTCAAGATTTAACTGGATTTAAGACGTTCTACAAATATATATGGTGAGAAAACACTATCGAACAGTGTAAATAAATATTTTGATAATTTCCAACCATATGTAACCAAAAGAAAAAAATAATGAAAAAGTCACTTTAAATTTCACTTACTGCTACTCAAGTTGTATATGTTAAGTTTAATACGAAAAAAACATCAACTCATAAACAACACAACAACAAATTGTTATTCTCACAAACGCTACAAAGTAAATGAGTGGTGAGGCGAAATGAGATACACAGTTGCTGTCTCGACAACAACCGGTCATTCTCATGAATAACACAAAGTTTATGAGTTGCAAAACAAAGTAATATGAACAAAATTATTGTTTGAACAACTGACCAACAACTAGTTATTCTCACGATTGACGTGAAGTAGATGAGTGATAAGACAAAATAAAAGGTTGAACAACCGACCAACAACTAGTTCTTCTCACGATCGACAAGAAGTAAATGAGTGGTAAGACGAAGTAAAACGTTGTGCAAGCACACATATTCTTTTCGATTTGAATTTAGGTTAAATTATACCGTCTATCCAAAAAAAAATGTATTGAAACTACTTTTCGTCCAAACTTTTTTGTGCAAATTTTGTTAAGTCAAACTAAATAAATATTTATCGGAAGATATTGAATTCAAATCAATTGAAAATTTGAAAAATAACAAATTTAACCAAAAAAATATATATTTAAAATTTGAAGGGATACCAATCCTTTTACAAGTTAAAATCTGTTTTTCAAAAGTAAAAATATTTAGTTGTGACTAAAATTTCAAAAACTACCCAAAAACGACGAAACGACAGCTCATTGGCAGAGGGACGAGCAGAGCCATCCCGTAGAGAATGCACCGATCATGCGAACCCAAGAGCTCCGATTACACGCCACCAAAACCCTAAAAACTATACATTTGGGACAAAAAACCCAATTCAGATTCGACACTTGAGTTGGGTTTTGGATTCTGAGCTCGCATTGGTGGAGATTTTCAAGGTGAGTTTTTTATTTTCTTTTCCTGTTCTGTTTCATGGTTTTGATTTATTCTCTGTTGTTGCTTGCTTGCCATTGTTTATCGATTCAGATTGTTGTTTTCAATTTTGGATTTTCGTATCTGACATAACTTGCATTTTGGATTTACTGAAATTATTGAGTTTTGTGAATTGTTTTGAATTTTGAACCGCGGTTGCTGTTATTGGACGGTGTTTATGTGTTTTTGGGAGGTGGGTTTTGTGTGTAATCCGAGAATGATTTCTGGGTTGCTGATATTGAATCACATTGGTGCTAAAGTTTGTTCTTTTGAGATTGTAAAGTTGTCACATTTTTTGGGGTGGTGTTTTTAGTGCACTGTGGCATCACTCTGCAATTTTGGGTGGCTTGGTGCATTGGTGCTGATATTTTACATTGCCGACTTGAGTGGCTTTGCAATTTTGAATAACTAAACCGAGAATGATTTCTGGGTTGCTGATGTTGAATCACATTGGTGCTAAAGTTTGTTCATTTGGGACTGTAAAGTTGTCACTTTTTTTTTTGGGTGGTGTTTTTGGTGCACTGTGGGATCACTCTGCAATTTGAGTGGCTTAGTGCATTGGTGCTCGTTTAGCGTACGGCATTGCCGACTTGAGTGGCTTTGCAATTTTGAATAACTTTGGGTTTTGTGTGTAAACCGAGAATGATTTTTGGGTTGCTGATATTGAATCACATTGGTGCTAAAGTTTGTTCATTTGAGATTGTAAAGCTGTCACTGTTTTTTTTTTTTTTGGTGGTATTTTTGGTGCACTGTAGGATCACTCTGCAATTTTGGGTGGCTTGGTGCATTAGTAATGATATTGCATACTACATTGCCGACTTGAGTGGCTTTGCAATTTTGAGTAACTTTGGGTTTTGCTGAATTGGTAGATTGACGACACATCTAACTTTGAAAATCTTTACTTTGGAGATGAGTTTTGGCTTTCTCCAATGCGTGGATTTTCGAAGGAAATAGGAGATGACACTGGGTTTACGTTCAGGGAGTTACGGCTCGCTTCAAAACGATGGTTTGTATAATAACGTGGCATCACTTCCCACACGCAAGGTTTCAAAAGTGGCTCTTTCGGTTCAAAGGGACAAAGAAAGAATTCTGCCTTTTATTTGCAGATATACGTGTCGAGGAAAGGTTGTAGTGCTGCTTTCAAGTGTCCTGGCTCTTTTCATTTTAACATACGGTTCCTTTAGAGTTAACAAAGGTACATTCTCCATCTATGATCCTTGTTCTGACAGTGAGCAAAAGTTTCTCCTTTATACATGTATTTATTTTTGTTTTAAAGCTTCTCTACTGTAAGTACATAATTGTTTCTTGTTCTATATACCATTACTAGGACTATTTGCTTTTTGCTTCAGAGTCCATCAGTTTACTTGGATAAAGTAACGGTTCACTCTTAGATAGCATTTCAGCTATAATTTTTGTTCAGGAATGGGAATGAAATTCTCATTCTTCATGTTGGGATTAGGATTTTTTGGTCATGAAGTTGGAAACCATTTGTTTTTTTTTAGTCCAAACACTACCTTAGTCTTGCATGTTCAAATTTTATACCTGTAACCAGTGAGATGAGTTATAAAGACGACTTCTCTGCAAGGAACATTTATACTATTGTCATGACAAAATTCATATACATATAGTTTCCTATCATTTGTACTGGTGTGTGCCACTTTTACTCATCTGAGTTGATAACTCATATGCATGGCAGTTTGCATAGAATATGATGATGGTGCATTTGAAAATACTCGTACATATGTTGATCAGCATACTGGAATGAAAAATACAATAACCAGGTTATTGGAAATGTAGGTCAAGATCTTCATACGTCTGCTAGTAGTTCTTTTCAAGTGTATCGCCCTCCCTCTGTTCATCCATGTCACAACTTTGCATTTCCTCCTCCTCCTCCACCTGATCGGAGACGAACTGGCCCGCGCCGTAAGTTTTTAGTTAAATTATCGTTCTTACTCCTGTTTATCATTTGTTTTGTGAATAACACTGAACATGCATGTACGAAATGTTATAAAGTTCACATCAATCATGTCCCTGTGAAATTGTTGTTGATTTCGTTCTTCCTTGTTTTCAGCTTGTCCAGTATGCTACCTTCCAGTGGAGCAGGCTATAGCTAGCATGCCAAGCTCCTCGTTAGTATCTCCGGTGATTCGGGATTTAGTATATGTACATGATGAAAATCCCACTAAAACCAAACAATATGGAGGCTCTGAATTTGGTGGCTATCCGTCTCTCAAGCAGAGGAGTGATTCTTTTATCACAAAAAAGTATATGACAGTGCATTGTGGGTGGGTTTTGCTCTTATTGTTTTTCTGTTTGTTGGTATTACTTAGGCACTTTTACAATACTCGAAAGCTATTTTATTTGATAGAATTATATTTGATTTCAGTACCCTTTAAGTTGTGATAGCCTTTTACATTTATCTATCTACTTGTGTATTTGATTTCTGTTATGCTCTTTTTCTTGGCACTCCGTTTGTTAGATTTGTCAAAGGAAGTAAACCAGGCCACCAAACTGGGTTCGATATTGACGAAGCAGACCTTATGGAGTTGAATCAGTTTCACGATGTTATTGTTGCATCAGCTATTTTTGGTATTGGAGAGCGTCACATATTCTCTTAAAAAAATTCTTTCTTTTTGTAAATGTGCTTTTCTATTCCTCATGATCGCATTCTTATCAGGAAATTATGACACGATACACCAACCCGAGAACATTAGTGAATCAACATTGGCTAAGGTTCCTTTCTACATGTTTATTGATGAACGGACAGAAGCATACATGAAGAACTCTTCTATTATAGACAACAGTAATAGTGTTGGAAAATGGAGAGTTATTGTTGTTAAAAATCTTCCTTATGTTGATCCTAGACGTAATGGAAAGGTCAGTAGAGTTGTCTCAGCTCAATATTTAAACATGGTTTTGTGCATTATTGATTTGATGCTTGAGTGATTACCAAAGGTGTTGCTTTATTTTTTGGAGCTATAGTTTGATAAACCCATCTCGCCTGAAAAAGTTACACCGACATGATATTAGGAACTGTTATCTTGTCCCTATAGTGTCTTCAATCAAAATCTTTTCAATTTGTCGTATGCTCCTTTTAATACATTCATAGTTTTTTTTCTGTTTTTGTATTTGAAAAAGTTCCGGCTGATACAATTTGTTGTACAAATCCTTTTCATTGTGTACAGAATCAAGACTGGAACTGTGTCTTCCATTGTCCTTTAACGTCTTTGTTTATCATCTCAATGCGCAAACATTGCATCTTAATTTTGCACTCTATCTAAATTTATCTCATGCTGGTTTGTCTTGTACATGTTGCAGATCCCAAAGCTCTTATTGCATAGGCTCTTCCCAAATGTCCGGTATTCTATCTGGATTGATGGGAAGCTAAAGCTGGTGAAGGATCCTTATCAAGTCCTCGAGAGGTATTTCTCATCGTCTCTTTGTTTTAGCTTTTCAAGAGTTCGATTGGATGTGTTGAAGCCTGCGATAATGTCCCAAAGAGAATTCCTTTTTTGAATACGATACTTCATTTCTTACCGATGAAATGTTCTCTGTTTGAATATGAATTATCCATTTGGATTTGTACAGTCTCTGCTAAAGTGTGAATTGTGAACATCACGGGGTAAGAAGAACGATTGTTGACCCAAGTTTTGTAATTTCACATATCCACACGATAGATGATTTGCTTTGCTGCTTGAACTGTCGTTTATGTCACCTTTTATGGACAGCGCTTTATGTCTTGGAGATTCTGTATTATTAGTTTCTTCGAGATTACTGTTTTTCTTCTTCTTGTGTTACAATTATGTACTCTATTGTTAGGTTCTTGTGGCGTGAAAATGCTACTTTTGCTATCTCGAGACACTATTCACGTTTTGACGTGTTTGAAGAAGCCGAGGCTAATAAAGCTGCAAGAAAATATGATAATGCATCCATTGATTATCAAGTGCAGTTCTATAGAGACGAGGGGCTAACACCATATTCTGAGGCTAAGCTTCCAATCACCAGCGGTAAGTGCTAGAACTATTGTACACGTGCACTCATGTATGCAATTCAGTATCGGGGTTGAGTTTTTCTCTGTATGACCGAGTGTCTGCAGATGTTCCCGAAGGTTGTGTTCTTCTCCGAGCACATGATCACTTGACAAATTTGGCTAGCTGTACATGGTTCAACGAAGTTGATCGGTTTACTCCTAGGGATCAGTTAAGTTTTTCCACGGTGAGGGACAAAATACCGGAATTTAAAAGAGCCATGCACATGTTCTTGGATTGTGAAAGGCGCAACTTCGTAATACAGGTACAATTTATATACCTCAACGCAGTTTTGTTTTTACACATTGACCTCTACGTGCATTTTATGGTGGCCCGCTTTGCATGAAACTAAAAAATTTATATACCTCATTCGCATTCCCATTCCCGAGAAAAAGTTCCAATCCAAACGCTAGAGTAGAATATACAATCTGCAGTTTCGGTGATGAATGTAACATCGAATATCTCAACACTTGTTCAATTAACCGTGGCAACAACATTGTTTGCTTAGGGTATGTTTATTGAAAATTTCAGGAATACCACAGAGGTGTAATCCCCCGGGCCAAGAATCATCGCCCACCTCCTGCTTTGCCTATGCTTGTCGATAAACTGGCTGTCACAAAACCTGTGAAGAATGCAGCAAAGAAGAATCCTAAGCGCGGGAAAGGCGGAAAGAAACCAGGTTTGAAGCGTAACCGTAAATTGGGCTTAGGTAATAGGACAAAGGGAAAACACTAACGCTTTCCGAAGAAAAAATTGATCAAAGGTTAGGAAGATTTCGTTACATTGGAACTTTTCTTCATGATTTTTTGCTGTACATACATTGTTCCAAGTGAGTTTTTAATTAGGTATATTTTCCTCTTGTGCCATGCCAATTCCATCAGATGAGTTATGAACTTACACGAAGGAAAAAAGATTATGATTCGATGTACCGAACGCAGAGAAATAATAATTCTTTTATGTTACAAATATTTTTGGCACTTGTCTGACATATTATAGCGACTCGAATGAAGAAAAGGAGAAAATGTTGCCTAAGAGTTGTAGCTCAGTTTATAACAACATACGTTGAGAACTCTTTCGGGTTCGATCTCTACTAGACTAAACCTCAAGTAGAATTAGTCTTAGATCGTAGAACGGATGAGAATGACTTGTGGTTTATGCCAAAAAGAGAGGACAAATTGTCCCTTTGCTTGTAGGGTGTCCTCTCACCTTCATTGATGGGTCACTTCTGATTATTTGATGTGATCTAATATAATGGACCCCCAAAGAAACTTTTGTATATTATCTTTTTGTATATAATTTTATAATGTATAGTGGCTTGTATTATAATGTTGTAAATAACATGTAGGTTGGTGAAAGGGAGACATGTGTGTGTGTGTGTGTGTGATGTGATACTTGGGAGCATTTTCAGGCAAAGACACCAATATGTCTAAGATTGTATGCAAAAATTGCATAGTTATTTCATTATATTTCATTTCATGCCATGCTGTGCTGGAGTATTTGGAAAGCCCGAAATGATCTTGTGTAGAATCGGAAACGACGAGAGGTTGGAATGGTGGTGAGGTTGAAAGACGCGGTTTGGTCTCAAAAAAAGGCCGTGAAGCATAGACCAACTAGGGGCAGTGTAAGAATAATTTGTGGTTGCAAGAGGCTGTCGGAGGCCAATATTGTGTTGTTAAAGTAAATTGTAATGCAACTGTCATTTTGACAAATGGAAGATTTAAGTTAGGGTGTATGACTTGGGATTGGTTAAACACTTTTTTGGGGCGTGTAGCCAAGTTTGAGGGATGTTTTTGGATACGCGGGAGGCTGGAGTTTGGGGGAATAATGTGGCTTTGATTTGGGACAAGGACCGGGTATGAAATCGCGTTGCACAATCAGTTATCAACGCCATAAGAAAGAGTGAGTCAGATTTGAGTAGAGGTTGAACTTGCGTTATTAAAATATATTGTGATGCAACTGTGGTTTTGACGAATGGAATATTCAAGTTAGGATGTGTGACTTTGGGTTGGTTAAGCACTTTTCTGAGGAGAGTAAACAAATTCAAGAGTTGCTTAGGATACGCGGGAGGCTGGAGTTTGGGGGAATAATGTGGCTTTGATTTGTGACAAGTACCGAGGAGGAATCACGTTGTCTTGGAATCGGATGCTCAATCAGTTATCAACGCATAAAAATGGTGGGTCAAACTTGAGTATGGTGAGCTTACTGGTGGAAGATTGTGTACCTTTTAATCTTTCTTTTGATAGGGCCAGTCTCTCTTACACTACGTATTAATTGCTCTATGAATTAGATGACTCATGAGTCACGAGCTAATCAGTCTTGTATTTGTACAATATTTGACTTTTGAATTACCTAAAAAAAAAAAAAGGGGGGTTCAAGTGAAAAATAAAAGGAAAATTTTAAAATCCCCCAAATTTGGAAAAGAGTAGGAA
>JAYMTK010004476.1:0-11086 GCA_036897405.1 Pelargonium myrrhifolium | reverse complement strand
AAAAGATTGATTCGACCCCATAAGCGCGACCACCACCCTTTACCATGTTGCCGACTATAGAAAGAGACTCTTTTAGTTCTTCCATAGCAACTAGAAAGAGATTCTTTAATCCGAAAGAATTCAGTTCAGATGGAGGATACCTATCTATAAGCTTTCGCAACTCAATCGTGTATGATGACCTTTTTGAGCTGTCTGTAACTCACCATGGAATTTCAATTACCTCAATTTTTGAATATTTCAATTAGTTAAAGTAAAGAGAGTTATTTTTTAATTCCACATATGTTTTTATGAAAAACTTAAACGAGCGCATGAATTAGAAATTAAAAATACTTAACATGTTTTAATTCCCCATGAATTCATTTGAAAATACCTAAACGAACGGCCCCAAAGAGTTTTTAATCACTTGAACTAGTGAATTTATTTGAATTTTATGTGATTTGATTCATTGTCAAAAATTAAAGCTACTATTGTATCTCCGTGTACTTCTCTATCGCAAAATGGGTGTCTTTATTTATATTTGAGAAAAATTAAAGAGAAAATAGTCCGTGTGGTATGTTTACTCTTGTATCCTTATACTCATGAGTTAAAAGATAGTACATACTAACTAGTTATAAAGATATTATCAACAATTCATGTATAACTGACTTGATAAAGAAAAAACACTCATTTTGAGACGAAAAAAATATTATTGATCTTATGATTGATAAAATTCAAGAACATCAAATTGCTATACGAGACTAACATTTTTGTCTTAGCAAGCTACCAATTTAAAGAAATGACAACAAATTTCAAACCTAAACTTTCCCATATATCATTTACTCCATAATTGGTTTACCCCAATGTTTATGCTTAATATCCTCTTAAACTAACACTTAGCACAAAATCAACATGTCAAATTTGTCATTGTGAAGGTCAAGAATCCATAAACATGGCTTGTAGATTTTACAAATGGTCTTCATGATTCAAATTTATAAGATTAAGGTGGCTAAGACAAAATTCTTGTTGTTGATGTAAAGGTCTACGAATTTCTCATATTGGGTCCGTAGCTTTTCTCAACTCTAATTCTCGTTTATTTAAATTAAATGATATTACGTATGTTCGATCCATAAATACTAATTAAAGTTTAGATCATTTATTTTGTTGAATTTTGTTTTATGTTGTGCATAAATTTGGTTTCCATTCTTATGTAAGCTTTAATAATAACTTTTACTATGATTGATGTATGTGTAACAAGTCATAAACGGTCTTTTGATACACAATCGTTTATCCGTTTCCAACGTTTAGAATTGCTTTATGTATGTTATCATTGATTGGTTTTTTATACTACCTCCTATTTATTTCTCAACCATGAGGTTCCAGAACGGGCCCGCACTTTGGCGGTTGACACCTTTAAACTGTTTGACCACACCAGACTAATCCCTATTCGAGATTTGTTCACATATTAATGATTTCACCTCTGCCCATGGATGTGTTGAGTGTGGATCGAAACTAAGACTTCTTCCCACTCACACAGCCTGTATTAACCAACTGCGCCACTCCATGAGTAATAAATCAAAATTAAGTTTCATCAATATCCAAATTGTTATATTTTTGTAAATGATATTTGCTAGTCCAAACTTCAATCAATGATTCTCAATAGAATGGGTGATGCCAATTTCTTAGGCAGCCTAATTAAATTCTAGGAATTTTCCTAGTCTCCAAACAGAAACACTTCCCAAACCCTAGTGCACAATCTCACAATCAAAATCAACTTTAGCAAAGCCCACAATAAAACCTAAGGACCACCAACAATGTCCATTTCCTAAAGGAAGACCAGACAAGCCATCACCATCATCTTAATCCAAAATACTTTAATGAAAAGAATACGAGTAAGCATATAGACTATATTTCAACTACGCGTTTCACGCGTAGTTAAAGAAAGTGTTCTTCAACAAAATTAGTATAAAACCGAACTACATACATGTGTAACTCACTTTGACAAATTTAATATCACCATCAAACTCTCGTACTGAACTTCAACACAATGTTTTATAAGCCGGGTTCAAAATTTGTTGGCTAAGTTGTCAATTTGAAAGAAAAAAACATCAGTTAAACTCAATTTTGACTAAACTTCGCCGGTTTTGATAGAGTTTGATCGGACGTTTCTAACAGAAGAAACATTTAATACGAAGTCCTTATTCTCATACTGATTAAACCGACAGACTCAGTAAAAAAACCGACTCAAAATAAGTTCCCTTTCATAGGAGATCTTGACACTATTTCACTTCCTCATGTCATTTCCTAAGCAACAAAATAAAATACATATCAAATAGCTGAAGACTGATACAAACTTATGTTCTTGCAAGAGACCTAATTCTACTTTCACAGCTTACAGAAATCTGCAGAGGTTCATGGCATTACATGCTAATGTTTTTGTAATGAGACAGAGAAATGTAACCTTTTTTGGCATTTTCGCCTCTGGCTCGAAAATGTTGAAGTTTCCTTAGTTGTCAGCATGACTCCCTTTCTTCGTGCCGCTCACGCAGGCCCAACCATCTATCTCGGACACTGATAAGCCTTCCAAGAACTGCGAATACCGATCTATAATATATGGAAGCTGCACCGAAATCATATGATCAAATGAGGTCAGAGGCCTAAGGACTCGTCTTTGAGAATCTTTGTGGTCACCAAGTTGAATTTTACAAAACTTATCAAGATTCATAATATGAGAAAGGGCTACTATCCGAATAACTATATATTTACGCATCTTCCATTCTAATTTTTGGTACTAGCATTCACCATTGAAGAATAATTAACATAGTTAGAGAGGTACCTGCTCGGATAAGATACCGGAGACGCCAACAACTGCACCGGGCTTGGAATAAGAAACAATATGATCTGCCAAATCAAGCAAAGGATTCAAAAGGATATTTGCAATAACCACATCATACTTGTCTTTGTCAGAGACCATATTTGTTCCTTGTGTGCTCTGCTCTAGACCTTCACTTCTGTTTTCATCCATGGAAGAAAGGATGTTCTCGCTTGGAACAAGGTATAGTGGCAATTTTTCGTGCTCTATGTTGTTGAGAGCAGCGTTCTGACGTGCAGATTCAATTGCTCGAGGGTCAATATCGATTCCAACTGATAACGCAGCCCCGAACTGCATTCTCAAAAATAAGAACAACGTATGAGTACGTGAGCAACTAATGAAAAATCCAGCAAGAATTCGGGCTTTTGTGAATTTTTCCATTGATAGTTGCATACGGTCAAAAGCATGATACAAGAAACTTAAGCACTATTGTTCACATATGATCTGATTCAGTAAATTCTAAGCTCAAGTATTATCGAGAAATTTCTGATTATCGGGAACTACTCAAATAAACAATATTCAATCCTGTATCATAAATTAATAGTTCGATAAATACTTTTTTTTTGGTATCATCATATCCATTGTAATTATAATAAATTTAATATCAAGCTATATATAAAGGCTTAGGCTTTCCGTACTAAGATATCAACCTTGTTGACTTGCACCTTTACTAGTTTCTATAATTTACCAATGAGAGACTTTTTACAACCCTCACGTGTGAGCCTCATTACTCTTTTTATTGTGGGATCGACATGTGCAGAATCAGTGATTTCACTTCAACAATATCTTTTGAGCAACTTTCAGTAAATCCTTTACAAAGTGAGGATCTGTTTTACAAGAGAAGCACACAATTTCACCTAATAATAGTTAATAGTATAGACATAGAACCCATTAAGTGAATGGGCGCATGTAATCAATGGATCGGAATAATAGAAGACTAACAACTTTTGCAGCTAGATAAGTCAACAGATTTGTAATGGATGAGGTTCTTAACTTCTGTTATAAAGTTTCAAATACCTTGAGTGCAGCGATTGCGAGAATTCCAGTACCGGTGCCATAGTCTAGGAAACGTTCACCTCCTTTAATCAAGCCACGCAACAGCGATATACACAACTTTGTAGTAGGGTGTTCCCCAGTTCCAAACGCCAATCCGGGATTGAGAATTATATTTGTAGCTTGAAGATCCTGCAGGACAGAAGTGAACATGATCTTCTTTGAACACCAAAATTAGAATAATAGGCACAGAGCCATAATATTGTAAGTATCGATAATGCACATGTTTTAATAAATATCGATAATAAATAGAGAACCTACAAAAGATAAAGTTGTTTCCTTCAAAACTATTTCTTTTTCCAAAACGTACAAAAAAGAATGTAAAGAAGAAGAAAAAGAAAATTGAGATGATCATACTGGGGGATGAGTCCATTCAGGTACAATCCAAAGTCCTTCAATTACTTCAACTGGACGAAATGATTCCTGTAACAGATGAAAACAAATTTAAATAGCAATATGAACGAAACACAATAAACAAGAAAATAGCGTTTGGATTAAATTTTCTGGATGGGAATAGGAACGAGATTCCCATTATAGACCCATTCTAATGACCAAAAAATCATAATCCAAACATGAACAGTGAGAATCTTATTCTCATTCCCATAACAAAAATTCTATACAAAAGCTACCTAAGAATATATAAGCATAGCCATCAAAAGGCTTACCTGAGCTTGCTGTATCCATTCACTTTGATCACCAATTTTAACTTCATACCTAGGTGTCTCACTCAAGCCTACAGAATCAGCAGCACGCGAAATGCATCCATCGACATCTTCACAATCGGCATATATAGAATTAATGCAAATCTGCAGGAAGACTTATAGTTTAGGAGAATGTTAAAGCAATCAACTCCTTTTCATTACCAGAGTTTTCTTATTACCATATATTTTGGGTTACTAAATTAATTAGGGTTAAATGAGGATAAAAACTTTAACGTTTACACGTTTTTCACATACAATTATGGGAATTTATCCCAATGCTGAACTTCCTTATTACCACATGTAAATGGCTCGCATAAAGGGCCTTATGTGTTATGCCAGTGAGTCATTTCATCAAACACTTTTCAACTTTTGTGAACTTATCCGCATCACGTAGGGGCCTTTATAGGTATTTATCCACACTTGTGTATGTGTATTCCAAACATGAAAAGAATACAGAATCTGAAGTTCAAGACACGACTACAGAATAAAAGCACCCACGCAAAGGGATCAGTTAGTTTTTACTAATTAGGAACTAAATGATGCTCAATAGCAATACATATTGATCATGCTCTAGATACTTTTGTAGCGTGGGGCTATGGAAATCTCGATTCCCATTCCCATTCCAAGTTTTATTTTAGCAAACGCTACCTTTGTTTATGCTTTACATATTTGCTATATACATTGTACCAATATCCTGTAAACCGACGCCATCTTATCACATCTTATCCACGAATAAATAAAAAAAGAAAGACGAGTTCATAGTTTTCTATCACATGATTTGCAGATATGGTTCCTAATTATATAACTCACTAACTCCAAATACATCAATGACCAGAAAGAGCTAAAAAAGAAGAATGAAACAGAATCACAGAACAAGTAACAACAATTTCATACGGAGCCCACCTCATCAGAACTCTGATCTCCATCTTCTTCATCGACACTGGTGGAACTTGCACCAAAGGATAAAAGTGCTTCTGCAAGGGTATCCTTGAAAAAAAAAATCAAACTTGTCAACCAGTTATGCTCTATAACTCAACAAACCAGTAAGGTAGCATTTGGATTAAAAAAAAAAATGGAATGAGAATAAGATTCTTATTCTAAAGCCATTTCATGACCAAAAAATCTTAATCTAAACACGAATAATGAGAATATCATTCTAATTCATGAACAAAAACTATAATCCAAACACTACCTAAATCTTTTAGACCAACTACATTGGACAACCTCAAAGAAAGAAAGAAAAAGTATTCGAATCCTATAATTTCCCAGAAAAGGCGCACAACTTTTTAAGAAGATGAAACAAAACCCAGATGAGAGAAGGTGAAGAGAAGCTCACAACAACGTCTCTTGGACAGCGAATTCGGACTGAGAGGTAAGGCTCGGTGGCGTAAGCATCTGGAGGCGGTGGTGGTGGAGCAGTGCGAGGAGCAGAAGAAGTGGAAATGGTTGCGAGAATCGAAGAGGGTCTGCGGGGGTTTCTGGCATGGGGATTTGTGAAGGAGAAAGTGGAGAATTTGGTGGGCGGAGGTGGGTGAATGAGACGGCAAGAGAGTGTGGAGAGGCGAGAACAGAGAGTGCACGAAAGGTGTTTGATGAAATGACTCATTGACAAAAAAAATTCTCTTTTTTTCCGCGAACTCTGAAGAAGTCGTTGATGACCGTTTGGTGTTTGGATGTTTTTAAAAGATTCCAAAACGGTCCATTTAAGGGTTGAAAAAGCAAGTAATCGGTTTAATCGGTCTAATTTTTTAACCGGTCTTGTTTGATTTGTCTGCTTCAAATGTCCACCGACAAATTGTACGTGAAAAATAAAATACTTGTTTTGTAAACTATTGTGCGGAAGGAGACTCAAAAGAAATTTCGAAAAATTAAATTATTTGGTAAAATTATAAATTAATCAACGGCTGGTCGATTTAATTATTTTCACAGTCGATATTGTATAATATTAGAATGAAAGTGAGATCCCAATATTTCATCTAGGTCTATCGACTATAAGTGTACCGTGAAACTGGAACAATCAACTCTACAGAGAACTAGGAATGTTTAAATATGAGATTATTAACTATATCACATATAGATCTACCGACTATAGATCAACCATAAAACTAGAACAATTATACTACATTTCTTCTTGGTCAACAAAATCATAACAAATCTCAATCTTAACACTATGACTTAAGGTTGTTTTACTCGACAAATGCAAAATCTGCGAAAATAGATCCTCAATATGATTTGTTTTTTTCTTTGTGAAATAGTAGACTTTCATCAACGAATGCAAGTAAAATAAAAATCAGCGGATTTCCGCACTGATATCGACTACTCCTTCTGTCTCAAAACAAGCGTTATGATATGTCACAAAGAACCCAAATTTTTTTAGTATACCAATCTTGCCAATTGAAAGTAAAGGATGTTGCAAGAGAAGAATAATGATCATAATATGAAAAATAAATACAGTTTCTTACAATGATATGTACATTGAATCAGAATTGAATGCAAAAACAAGAAACACACTACAAAAATATATGATGCAATCACCAAATCTATCCATTCTATTACGCCGGGCTGAGATCACGCGACGCTTGTCCTTGCCATCTGCGCACGTTTATACCGATGTTATTGTGTGAAACCATTAAACATTCCAATAATAAAACCGCAATATCAGTTTTCGTGGTGCAAATGCATGCCTCCAAAACACGCACGCACGATTAAGTATTCGTGTTATGACACACACCCAAGGGTATAATTGTAAATTCATTCTAATAACGTGCAGAATGTGTTGAGTCGTGTTCGTGTGACAACACGGCTCATTTAGTTACTATGTTAAACGTGTCGTATTCATGTTCAACCGTTCAACACAATTACTAAAAGTGCAGTGCAATCAACCTTCAGAGCGACACAAACACAACATGCATGCACGAATTGCCAGCTCTAATGTTATCTTTAAAACATATAGGTGTTTATCAGAGAAAATATGATGCACGATTTTTGAATTCACTAGACAAAATGCAATACCATAGTCACTTGACTAACCTTGAGAGCAAGAACCGTGCAAGTGGACTTAAATTGGCGTTCGATTGAAGTTCCTTATTTTGTTGCTTTCTCTTGTTATCGGCTTCTGCATTTGCATTTGATGTTTCTTCCGTAGCCTTGGCTTTGGCAAAAATTTGACCGGCCAGCTCCTGCAAGTCTTTTAACGAAGCTTCCTTGGAACTGCATGAGTTTCCTCTGATTACAATCTAAACGCTAGTCGCTGAATTCAATTGAAAAAGCAACATTCGAAATTGTTGAAAGACCTTTCTAACCTTCCCAATTGCTTAAGTAACTTGCTCACAAGAGCTTCACAAGATCCTCGCTTCGTGCGCTCCATATTTACTAGTGAATTTACAACTGCTCGTGCAACGGATCCTTCAGCATCATCACCAAAGACCTACATATAACCACAAACAAAACCAAGTCCGCAAGTTCTTAAGATTTCCAAAATCAATTTTCTTGATTGAAGCTTTTTTGTATCACAAACAATTGTCATTAGTTGGTGTTGGTTGATTTCGCAATTCGGGTCTTAACAGGTGAAACGAAACAAAATAAACATGTTTCAGCTTATTAATTTTGTAATCGTGCCTTGTCCGTGTTGGAGTACCCAACACGTTTAATAGTTGTGTCATTGTTGGAGACTTGGAGTGCCCAAATGAAATATTGGGCGATATTTTTTATTGTTCCAAAAATTGAATTTTCTTCTCAGGGAATGCAGCAATAAGAAATAGTTGTATAATACAGCATCAACGCCTGAAGCTTCGAATTGAAATGCAAATCTAAGATACTACGAGTGTACTCACCTCTTTTAAGGAAGGAATGAGCAAAAGTGATAATGTTGCAGACGATGATGCTATGTTTGCATTTTCTTCTTCATCAACGTTTTGGTACCTCGAAGAATCGGAGCTATTTGTAGTAACATCTCGTCTTCTACTATCTGTCCGATCATTGCTTACCTTGCTAAATGCAGATCTCTCTCTAGCGTTTACTTTCCTCATTCCTCCTTGCATTGCTGCCTTTGCCTTAACAAAGAAATCAAACGGAATAATTCAAAACAAAAAGGAAATGCATGGAATTTCACGTCTAAACAAATTAACTAAAAATACTTTCAATCGTTCAAACATCGAGACTTATAAGTCATAATTGAAGAAACCCATATATATATATATATATATATATATACATATATATATATATACATATATATATATATTTAGAGAGAGAGAGAGACTCGGTCACACTTAAAATCAATTGGATCATTGGAATGTGTATGAAGGATAATTAATGAGGTGGCATCATCTCATTGACTAGGGCTGAGTCTCAACCATTGACTCTTTGATGAGATTCTTTATACATATACATATACATATACATATACATATATATATATACATACACACACGCGCGCATATATCACAACAGAGTCAAAAGGATGATTTCAATAGAGTTTAAAAGCAGAAACAAATTGAAGGAGAAAAAGAAAAAAGAAAAAAAAACAGAAATAGTAATAAGAACCTCAGCAAGATTTGCAGCACTGTCTTCGAGTGAGGCACTTGAACTTCTATCTTGAATTCCCAGTCTGGACTTTGGAGTTTGAGGAGAATCAGGATCATCCTGCTGGCCCCGGAGGACAACCGTGCCACTGGTTGAAGCATCTTCTAACGAAGAATATGCACCGCTGGACTGCACGACACAATCAAATCTTATCAAATGAATGACTCATTTTTACAAAGAATATAATAATTCCATACTTAATATTCTTGTAACAATCATACCATAGTGCTTTGGTCACGCACTGTCAATGAATTTGATCGTCCTGGAGAACGCATAATAACAGTTCCTGTCCCACTACCGAATAATTCTTCCTGAAAATCAACAACTTCAACTTTTTCAGAAAAAAACGAACACGTAAGAAGTTCTGCATTTATCATCATCACAAAAGAAAGTTTTGGACTCCGCCGCAAAGGCACAAACTACTTTAATTGCTCTACTTGGGTCAATTATAAGTTTTTGCTTATTTTGAACACATAATCACTCCATATAACCATAGAAGTATTTCAGTTGACATGAGTCAATCAGGTCAGACCAACGTTTTAAAAAATATAGGCTCTACCCCAACCGCCAAAGGCCAATTGGAAATGCCATTAATATTGGCACAAAGATGCACAACAGCCTTGGAGAAAATTGAGCTGATCTTGTCACAGTAGAACCAGAAAACAACTCCGGAGTCGTATTTAAAGCATATGTACAAATGCTAATAATTAATATCAAGGAAGAGGAGTAATAATCTTACATCATCCTGAAAATTGTCTTGATGTCCATCACGTTGTGAATTTTTAGCATCTCTTCCATACGAAAATTCTGTTGATTCACGGACCAAGGATCGAGATGAAGACAACCGTTGGATGCCGCCTCTCTCCGGACTTCTTTTCATGGTAGCCTGAACTTCTGATTTCTTTTCTCTAGCCGGAGGTGGTCTTACGGCACTCTTAATAGTTCCCGTACTCTGTGTTCCGCCGATGCTGAAGTCCCAACCAGCATTTTTAAAGCTCTTTCCCTGGCTACTGCAGATCAGTACAAGTCAAGATTTAAAACCGCTTAATAGGTAAGGAACTAGATATTAGCTAACATCTTAAACCAACCTGGCTCGTACGGTTTCTTCAACTTTTGTGTCCCTCCTCACCTTCACAGTACCAGATCCCTCATCAAATGAATTAGTACCATATGTAGTGCCTTCGTCGTCTTCCTTCAGTACAAATTTTGGGCGCTCTCTGTCAAAGATAAACATCAATGCATTTAAATATCATAGCCATCCAGGAACTAAAACATGGAGCTGATTCAGATAGTTGAACTCTCAGAGAGACGTCACATCAATGTATTAATCATAGATCCACGTTTTCCTTGTATTAAGTAAGAGGAACGGGGGCACCACACAATGGTCTGGACCGTCTAGTATATATCATTAATTGATTATGGCCAATAACACACCTTATTCTCTCCAATAGCCTTGGACTCTTCCTAGCAGTCCTTATGAAACGGTGTTTGAGAAGCTCCTTCGCACTTGGCCTCTGTGATCAAAGAGATTACGTTAAGTGCAAAAGAAATTATAAAAAAATCCATGAACACATGAATGTATTAAGCATGAAGGCTGATTCTGTGGCTAATTTTATTAAAATTGAGCAATATGGACCGTGCTAGAATCTTTCCTAATAATTGTTGAAACTCAAAAGTGCAGAGTAAAATTAAAACATAACTTGTGAAAATATTCTCTAAAACATTTGCTCTCATATAAAACTAGTATTATAAAAACCAGCAAAAGGGAAACTGTTGAAGTAGGCGATAAAGGGTCCCACATCGGAAAAATATAAAGTAAAGTAGCTACATATAATGGTGCAAGTGAAACCCTACTAACAAGGTTGACCTTTTAGTATGGGAAGCCCAAACCATTATATGT
>JAYMTK010004475.1:0-11086 GCA_036897405.1 Pelargonium myrrhifolium | reverse complement strand
TTGGGAGAGAGTTTTGATAAGGGGATGGTTATGATGGTGGATGAAGCTTTGGTTGGCCTCTTTCAACACATGATGATGAAGAATATGGTGGTGAGGTGAGGTGAGGTGAGGTGGAGGTTGGGTTCCGCCGGCGTGGAGCAATCGCCGGAGACGAGGACGATTGTCAGACCGGAGTTGGATTGAGAGTCACCAGAGATGAGGCCATAAGTGTGTGAAAGAGGGAAGTTGAAGAAGAGGGACCTAAATGAAAAAAAAATCAAAATTTGAAGGACAAAATTATAATTTCACACAAATCCACATCACCGGAGTTAACGGCTCCATTAGTCAAAAGTAACGGTTGGACCTCAGTGACTCATTATAACGTAGAGTGGGGACTTCGACGTCTTATTTTTAGTTTAGGGACCTGCGCGGTGAGTTTTTGATAGTTGGGGAACCCCAGGGTAATTAATCCAAAATAAATCAATACCACATGTCGAGATGCAAACATCTAGCCTTTAATATTTAATGAAAAGAGTCACTCATCAAACATTTTTAAAGGTGAAGTAAACCTACAAATTTAACAGCTGAGAAACTTGAATAGTTGATTAACTTACCTCCTATTTAATACATCATTCCCCGTCCAAGCAATCAATCCGAAGGCATATATGTCCCTTGGGTATACCTATGTATATAACATTACAACATGGTTGTTATAGCGTCTAAAAAACTAATTCTACTAACTTCTGCAAATTTCCACATATACTTGCATATAGAACTAAGGTGGCTAACTAAACAGGTCATCAACCACAATTAACCTTGAAAAACGATAAAAGAAAACTAGAAAGAGATTTTTCTCTTTGCACATATCTGGGCAAATCCCAAACCAAAGTTCTAAGAATCTAAATCTGTCATATTGCATGGTGTATCCCAAGTGATGACATGTTACCACATCACCAGAGAAGCTGTGTGCATAAATGTTGATGCTTATAAAGGGGCCATGGAATACCTTAAGATCTATGCGGTGTCGCAGTTCTCGTCCAGGGTATGTGCACAGACCGAAATATGTATCAACCCCAGAATCCGTACCCTGTGCACATCATTGCGTAGAGAAGTTGGGAAGGAAAAACTTATAATTGTAGTAGGAATCAATGCAAAAGCACAAATGTCTACAGTCCTGGGATGCAAGATATGGTATGAAGTATATTGCTTACTTGCTTAGAGATTATGTTGAAGGAAATATAGATAAAGTATAACTAATGCAGGTGAAATAGTCCAGATAATAATTTTTCCACCATTGGGTTAAACACCAGGGAAAAAGAAGAAAACTATTATTAGTGCAGCAGCCCAATTTAGTACAATGAAAGTCTGCTTTCAACTAACATCCATCTAAAGACAAAAATAACAGTACCCATGTCAGGATAGACATTCCTTGAACTCCAATCTTCAGTTTATACGCTTGTAGCGTGAAAACTCATATGATGAAAAGCTCAAATAAACTAAAGATGCATAAAAACTCATATGATGAAACAGCTCAAATAAAATAAAGATGCTTTACCTCCTCACTGTGATTACTGAAAACCAAGTCCTCTTTTAAGAACCCCATATGCTTTAAAGCCTTTACGTATCTGGGTAAAAAGCCTTTATGACTGAAGGTAAAGAAAAAAGTCAGTCCAGCTAGCTATTTAAACTAACCATTATGCTATAGAGCAGGGCAATAACTACAGTAATGTTTATAATGGATCTTAAAGTGAGACAAATAGAAAACAGACTGAAAACACAACAACAGAATGGCCTGCAACTTTGTAAGTAGCTAACTAACAAGCTGAATCAGGAAACAAAGAACATTCTAGCAATCAAAAGTCATTTTAATAAGAAAAAATTTCAGCACCGGGAATAATGCATTCTCTTAGTTACCAAAGATCAAAAAGAGATTTCGATAAGTTTCCCAAGGAAAAGGTAGAAAATGGAAAGATGTCTTAGATTCCTGTTAATATTTACACTTAAAATTCATACAAACAGCCATCTACTTTCTTCCATTCCATCTGAAAAAGAAAGAAGAGCAAGAAAGAGGAATATATAATATAAAAAGATTTGGAATAAGAGAACATAATAGCTTCTTCTCAATTGGAACACCTGCACATGCTCTAAAATAAATAACACATAGAAAACAGAAAAGGTGTGCAACCCAATAGGAAAAGAATCAGAAGACATCTCATACCTTTGACCATCAGGATGTGTAATTACAATGTCCATATCACCACAGGAAGTTTTTCCACGTCTATATGATCCCCCGCACACAATACTTACCTTCAGGAATAAAATCACACAGCATTAACATAGCAATCCAAATACAAGTGCATATCACTGCTGTAAAACCAACTCATTTGCAATCCTGCCTTGGGGCCACCCAGAAGGCATGCATAAGTTATAAGTAGAATTACAGGGTTAGAACCTTCTATAACAATATGATACTAGATCTAAAAAACAAGTCCAAAATAATTTAGATACCACTTTCTGTTTAAAGCATTGCCCTCATTTGATAACCAAATTAAGGCCTTCTATCAATGGACAGATACATTCATGAAACCAAATGCAAAACACAATTTTCTGATCAATTTAATATATCATAGGATTATAACCTTTTTAATGCGAAAAAGATGAGAGCTTCTAACATGAGACAGGGATTCTGGAAAATTCCGAATTCCGAATTATACTTTCTTACCAATTTTAACTGATATGATAATTATAACTATTTTTCATACTCAGTTTCTCACTCAAGATATCTTTTTACCGGCACAAAGAAAATGAAACTGTTCTTGTAAATATTTTAATACAAATAGACACCTAAATACTCTTTACATATCTTGATATGTACTTCTATGCGTGTAGATATGTTTATACTCAATATTTTCAAATTCTTGATATATATAAGGAATACCACTTTACAAGTTCAGTCAAAAAGTAAGAATGCTCACCCCAGGCAAAATATCCTCCCCAACTTTCTGTAATAGAAGTTCCATCTCTTGAACCTTCATAATCACACACACACACACACACACAAAAAAAAACATTAATATTTCTAAGTTAGCTAGAATAGGTTCTGTATAAGGAGGACGGTAATTAGACCTCAAGGCGTGGAATCCTTTGCTTGATATCGTCAAAATATTTCAACCCTAACTTCTGGGAATTTGTCAATGAACTTTCATTCTTTAGATCATCAAGTGTTCGGTAGCCTTTCTCATACAACTTCAATGCAGTGGCTGGACCGATACCCCAAACTTCCCCAAACAAAGTGATTGTCCGCACCTGAGTTAGAAGGAGGTATACGGCAAAAAAGTTGTAAGCAAGATTATGATGAACTGTAGGGTGCTCAAAATGAAATTAGCATGAATAATATTAGTGCATAATTCCCTGCTGTACATAGTTTGATAAAATATGAATAACAGTAATACATTACAGCTATCTTTGAGTCATGGATAGCTATTAATAAGATGCAGAAATATTCTCATTAAGCATTCAGAACTCCACGATTTTGAAATTTACTAATTTAGTTTCATGAGAACTCCTGCAACACCTTTTCATCTGTCTCAAAGTTATCCAACTTAGATAGCTTCCCAGTTGTAACAATCTCCTGAATCTGAAAGCAAATACCAATGATATCCATGAGTATCAAGCAGAAATTTTCATTTTGTGAACAGGCAAATACAAGATATTACAGCATAGGTTACTCAAAATATGAATTTTAGTTTCAATGAAAAAGTCAATCTATTAAGTTTCAAGTCCTCAGAATTGATCTGTCAGCCTAGTATCATCGTTTAAGAGAAGCATGCAAGTATTTATCACTTGGCAGCTCAAGCACCAGACCAATAGACAATCAAATAAGTTACTGATGTTATCACGATTCAGAAAGTATATTCTGGGTGGAATATACTTCAGGATGTATCCTACATTGCCTTGCTTAGTAGTAAAAGAAAAGGGACTTGTTGGATATATTATATTCGGCCATCTTGCCATGGAAAGATGATGAGAAACTTAAAAGTACAAACACTCAATATGTGCTTAAGACATGAGCAGCAAATAGTGAATTCAAAACTATGTATATCAGCTTACATGATCTTGCATTGACTTTCCAATTGTAGGCAAGTCTTTGACTTGGTCAACAGTTTGAATTTTGTAAGGCAACTTCTCAATAACTGCAATAGCCTTGGAATAACTAAATGATCTCCGGTCATCCCCAAGTGCTTTAAAAAAATTACCACAAGACATCAGATATCTAGGAGAGCCCTAACAAGGCTGGCAATGTATGTATGAATGTAAAGCTATACTGGTAATGAAGTCTCACCTCTATATATGTTGATGAGCTTTCCAAATATTTCAGTTATGTTCTGGTTCAAATCAGGTGGATTGTATGGCAAGGACTGCAATGTGTCAATCTGATAAGTGATTAGCAAACACAGAAAACATTTGGCTGCAAAATAGCGTTGGAACCAGATACAACAAATAATAAGAATCAGAGAGAGATAGGATGACAGAAAAGGGGGTAGAAGCACTGAAGATTATCACACGAACCTAAATTTTATAGCAAACTTGAACTTGCATCCTTATCAGAGCTCTTTGAGAATGCATTTAATGAACTTACAGTGTGAGATGAATTGGGAGTGTTTGGTCCTTCGTATACATCATTATTCTTCACATCTCCCCCGCTTTTCACACTTGTATTTTGTGAATCCTCAAGGGAGGATCTAATCTTTTTGCAATGTGATGGCTCATCATCAGCAGAATTGTTTTCATCTACCGATTTAGGACTTGAGGATTTCTCTGGTGCACAGTCTTCTTCTGAACCCATTTTTAGCTTGTATAAATCCTCGGATACCTTTTCTCCTAGTCTCAAGCTGTCTTCAAGCCACTGATATTTAAGAGCATTCTGCAACAAGTCATAGTAACCATCATCATTTCATTCTAAACCTTGTGAGATTTTCGTAAAAAACGAGTAGGTTTTATTTAGCGATAGCTGATTGCAACAAAAATCTATTATGCTGAAACCATACTAGGAAATATTTTTGCCAAGTTCGCTTTAGACTAAACCCGAGAGATTATTTTACTGCCATGTTAAGTATGAAGTATCATTTATGTTCTATCTCTATTTTACTGAAACAAGAAGCTTCAAGGCTCCTTTTGAACCATGGAAAGATTGAGTAAAACGAATGGATCATGAAATTGCATGCCGATTTAGCACTCTTCAAGCACAAGTTGAAACAACCAAACACAATCTTATATCACTATAATAGTATAATTAGGAAATTGGAGAGACTCACTCCTTTGAAACGGGCCAAGCCATCACTGCCAAAATGTTGAAGAAGCGCAGCTGAGCTCATAGCGAACACATGAGTCACCTTCTTGCTCAGGCTCTCCTCTATGACTGCCCCCAATTGCACCAGCTTCTGCTTCCATACCTAAATTCACCACAAAATCACCAAATAGACCTTACAATTTACAACAACAAAAAGCACAGATCACCCAAAACCAAAACCTGTAATCGGCGACTCTGAACGCCATTTTCGACCAAGAACACCACCATTTCAGCGAACATTCCTTCTGGATCGCAAGCCGGAGCTTGGTTTCTAGTTGCCTTTGGCGCCATTTTGTGTCTTCTCTCTCACTCTCTTCTCTTCACTGCTCAGTGACCTCAGTCTTATTTATATAGCAACTCACAAGTAAATAACCGACCAACGGTTAGTATCTAGTGTGTTCAAATCCACTGAAACCTATAAGCGTTATTTAAAATCGCGTTTTCACCTAAAAGCGAATTTATTAATAACGTGTCCGTGAGAGAGTTTCGTCACAGCACCATCCTCAATTTTTAAGTTTTAACCCACTGCGAGGGTTTAAGCAAAAACCCTAAAGTTCTCCATCAAAACCACAAGGAGACCGAATGGTTCTTCGTCGCTCAGTTTCTGCGTTCCGTTTCTCTAGAACTAAGCTCCTCTCTCAATTTAGGCACTCGTTTTCCTCCATTGTTAGTGATGCTTCGTTGTGCTCTGTGTCCTCTCCGATCGGATTCCGCTTGTTATGGCTGAATCAACCGAGCCTCCGCCATGTCAGGGCGTTCGGAACTTCCGGGGCAAGTTCCGGTTCAAGTAGAAGTGAAAATGACACCTTTTTCGCCGAAGAATGCGTGTCGTGGACGTCCTTGGGTCTGTCTGAGAAGGTTGCTCGAGCTCTCACTGGCGCCGGCATCCAGAGGCCGTCTCTGGTTCAGGTGAGCTCTTGTTATGCAATTCATTAGCTCAAAGTGATGAAAGATCGTGTAAATAAAATACAATGCTTGAATTTGGGGGCCAAAGTTACAAATTAGATCATGTAAAGGTTGGATTTTTATTGCACCAACTGAGATGTTGCTAGTAAATATTTGGATTGTAAATTACATAAATTGTAAGTGCAACATGTACTCAGTAGTGAGTCTAATTGCTTAGCATATGAGGCCTAATAATTGTAGTCTTGTGTCCACTGACCAGGATTGAGAAATATAAATGTACTGAGTTGTATCGGGCATTTCTCTTGCCACATTTTCTGAGAAAACACATGGGTTATAGTTTCTCTTTGTTTGGAAATGAAATTGGGGATGTCTTAAATTTGAATCGAGGCTGCTTGTGGTTGAGATTGTAGGGTGTAAAATTTGAGTGATGCAGAATTAAATTCCAGAGTATGACAAAAGGTGACAAATTTTATTTGACCTTGTGGTCTTTCTTTATGAATGAAAGGTTTATATTAAGAAGTCGGGCCAACTCCAAAACTATACACCCAAGTTCTTAAGTCCAGGGCTTCCCTACTTGTTTTATTGAACTTGGGGTCACAAAGACGGGAAAGGTGAATGTTCTTAAGGTAAAGTGATTAAAATTGATAGGAGCTGACTTTCTTATGCCAAGTTTCTTTTATTAAATATTTTAGTTTGTTATAATACTCCATCTGTCTCGAAACAAGAGTCCTCGTTACTAAAAAAAATTTCCCCCAAATACTGTTCACTTTCCTTTTTGGTAAGTGAATTATACATGAATGATCAATGACATACTAAGATAATGTAGCGAGAACCACATGATTTTGTCACAATAAAGAAAAGACACATAAAGGCACGTACGAGAAAGTCGCACACTGATTTTATTATCCTTAATTTTTGCAAAAAAGTCAAACAAGACACTTGTTTTATCTTGTTTGCTTGTTTATTTTTCTTTCTATGCATGTATTTGTCTTATTGAGATATCTTCATTTGCATTTTAGGCTGCCTGCATACCATCTATACTTTCAGGAAAGGATGTAGTAATTGCTGCAGAGACGGGTAGTGGTAAAACACATGGATACCTAGTTCCTCTAATTGATAAGCTATGCCGTGCAAATGATGATTCTGGAAATACTTCATCTGATAAAGAATTAACCCCACCCCGTAAAATTTTCCTTGTTCTTTGCCCAAACATAATGCTGTGTGAGCAAGTGGTTCGAATGGCTAACAGTCTTCGCAATGATAGTGGCGAACCACTTCTTAGAGTTGCAACTGTTGGTGGGCAACAGGTATTCATGTTCCAATTTTTCTTGTCATGCAGTATTTGTGCATTATATAGCTATTGTATGCTCAACTTATGTCACCTATCAATATATTGAAGTTTGATTCATTAAGAAACACTGACTGCAGGGGTGGCCAGTTAAAAAACCTGATATCATTGTATCAACGCCTGCTGCTCTTCTGAATAATATTAATCCAGAAAAACAGCGTCGTTTAGAGTTTTTGCGTGGAGTAAAATATGTGGTATGCTTTTGCTTGTAGCATCACCCTATTTTTTTTGTTCCTTTGGAGAATCATGTATGCAACCTAAGGAAAACCAAAATCAGAAACTAGTGCATATTCTTAACAAGTAGTTTGTGTAGGTGTTTGATGAAGCAGATATGCTTCTCTGCGGGGGCTTCCAGAATCAAGTTTTTCGTCTTATAGATATGCTCCGTTTTGATGAAAAGAAATTGTCTCAGACTAAAGAATCTTCATCTGAGAGGGCAATGGGTTTGAATGATGATCCATTGTTGCACACTGATTCCTTGGATGAAGAAGACCTGCCAACTGAAAGCATCTCAGAAGGTGAGGAGGATTCCAGAGATGAAGCTGTTATTGGTGATATGCCGGAGAAGATTGAAGCTGGATCTGTCCAGAGAAAAGACAGGTGGAGAGCGAGAAAGATTTATGAGCGTAGTAAGCAGTATGTTTTTGTTGCAGCCACCCTTCCAGTCAATGGAAAGAAAACTGCTGGGTCAGTATTGAAGCTCAAGTTTCCAGAAGCCAATTGGGTTACTGGAAACTACCTCCATTATCACAATCCCAGGTGCCACATTCTTTTCTGGCTATCGGTAACCATTTATAAGCACTGTTTGATTGCTTTATGTTTATACAACTAAGTGATGATCTATTTTGAAAATCAGATTATATGCTTGCAGTGATAGGTAACATCATGTAAGTATTTATTATGCTAAATCAGTAACTGTTAAATGAAAAGTGGATTAATTCCCTGGAAAACATTATTTTTCTTTCCTTGTCTTGTAACTCGCTGCTTTTCGTTGTGTACCTTGGGTTTATTCTATACATTTGCCGGGACATGCTTGTTTTGCATCATTTGCTTGTTTGCTCAATTTATTGCTTTTAGTCCCTTTTAATATTATAATGGGTTATGTTGCACATGTTTGACGAATTATAGATTCTTTTCTATTTCAGGATGGAGCAGAGGTGGGTTGAAGTTTCAGCTGATATACAGGTCGATGCACTCATAAATGCTGTAAAACAAGGTTCTAGATCTAAAATGTTGGATAATGGCACTGATGTAAGTCGAACCATGGTGTTTGCAAACACTATTGAAGCTGCTGAAGCAGTGGCAAAGATATTATCGACAGCCGGGATTAAATGTTATAGTTACCACAAGGGCTCCTCTTTTAGTGACCGTGAAAAAGCCTTAAATGGTTTTCAAGAGAAAGGTGGCATTCTTGTGTGCACAGATGCTGCTGCACGTGGTATTGACATTCCAAATGTCTCACATGTTATTCAGGTGCTTCTCTTTTTTACCATCACTTTAGGTAGTGCTTCATGCGTTATTAATTTCATCTGTAGCAAAACTACTAGTAAATGCATACACAAGAGGGGGAGGGAAGGAGAGGGGGAATTGAAGTACAAGTTTGACACTAGCTCTTTTAGTGTATCAAGTAAACAACGGTAATAAGTTGTGCGAGTGTGTATGCATAAAGGTGTGGGTTTGTTTGTCTGTCATCTACTTGCTGGGACTGTTCTGAGAAACCTCTTAGAGAAAAGAGATTTAAATTTGTATACTTGAGTAGATGCGTCTAAATCTAGATAGTACATTGATCAGTCTGACTGACACATATAATCCAGAGAAACTGCAAACTAAAGTTCAGTGCCTGGACCGATGTGGTGACCTAATTTGATGTGTAGAAATTGTCAATTATAGAGTATCTATGATTACATAACAAAATGCCATATGATTAGAACTTCTGCAAGATTGTGATTCTTAAGTTGGGAAGATGAACTTACGTACCGACCAGGATTTGAATGTTAAGAGATGATAGGATTTGATGCAAATCCTTGCACCATAATTATTTTTGAGAAGAAGTGAATGCTTCAATATTTGCACCCTCTTGTCTGTGATATGGTGCCAAGCTCTTAAATCTTAGGAACTTTTTCTGAAATCAAGTGCCACAAACTGTAATTTATGCTAACAGCAACTCTAAAGCTCCTGATACAAACAAATAACTAAAGTCTTGATTCCAAGTTGCTCTGATATGGAACAGGATAGACCTGGATAACGGTTCTCTCTCTCTCTCTCTCTCTCTCTATATATATATATATATATTCTGATACCACTCTACCAAGCTTACTTTCTTAAAGAATTTTTTCCTTCACTTTGCTTTAATCACTGAAAAGTGAAGACTGATTTGCCATTGGATATGTTGATGATTACAGGCAGACTTTGCTACATCTGCTGTAGACTTTTTGCATAGGATTGGTCGCACAGCTAGAGCAGGTAAATCTGGACTTGTCACAAGTCTGTACACCGAATCAAACCGAGACCTTGCTGATACAATTCGTCAAGCTGCCGAACTTGGACAGCCTGTGGTAATTCTTTGAACTTACAACAAAGAGTCTCCTTTCCTGGTTGTTTCTCTTTATTTAAGCTTTTGGGTAAAAAGTTGACAAATGTTCTGCAAGTTATGAATATAAATGGGTATCAAGTTTTTTTTTTTTTTTTTAATGGACTCCATATTCCATGTATGCTTGTCAATGTCTTGCCATTGAACTTGTTGCACTTTCTGGGTGGATTTTGTGGTTACAGGAGACGGCATTTAGCAGGAAAAGAGGCTTCAGAAACAGAATTAAGAGGAGTAAGTTTCAGTAGGTGCAAGTTTCATCCATATAATTGACTGTTGAATAATATCAGTCAGTAACATAAATACAGTTTGGACAACATTAAGTTTGAACTTACATATGTCCTGTTCATATACTGTCAGGTTGTAGTAACTCTTCATCTGTCGAAGAGTGTGTTCGAGCATGAAGGTGAGGCTGGGGACACTGTAAGAGCCAGACAAATTCTGTAATATTTTTCTTTCTTTTGCTTTGTTCTTATCATGCCTTTTTTTCTGTTGGAGAACTGCAGAAGCAAAACACAACGGGTTTGAAAAAGAGAGAGAGAGAGAGAGAGAGAGAGAGAGAGGAAATTTTGGCATTGTAGTAGTAGAGGTTTTATTCTGTTTTTACTTTTGATTTGATGTCTAGTAAATACCTTTGTAGTAGTATAAAATAAGAACTCACTGTTTAAGAATTTACTAGTTAATAAAAGGGTAAAATACGATTTCCTACCCTCTAAGTTTCACTTGTGACGATTTCCTATCCTTAAGTTTGAATGAGATTTTCCACTATCCTGAAGTTTTCAAATAGGGACAAAAAAAAACTCTCCGTCATAACTTTGTTAGTTTAGTTGATGACAAGACGAAAATACCCCCAATGAAGTCTTTAAGTTGTGTCAATTAACTACCATGTGTAGCTTTACTGAAAACATTTCACTAC
>JAYMTK010004474.1:0-11087 GCA_036897405.1 Pelargonium myrrhifolium | reverse complement strand
TACTCCCTCCGTCCTAAAATGAGTGTCCTCCTTTCTATTTTGAGAAAAATTAAGGAGAAGTTAGTTAGTGTGGTATATTTACTCTTCCATCCTCATGGTCATGTGTTAATGAATACCAACTAACTGACTGTGAGCATATTATTGACAATTCATACATAACTAACTTCCTAAAACAAGAAAGTGGACACTTATTTTGGAACAAAATTTTATTTGAAACAAGACATTCATTTTGGGACGAGGGAGTACTTATTATGGTATTAAATGGTGGGACCCATCTCCCACTACATTGAAAACCGCAGAGTTTAAGACTTCAATAAATAATTTTTTTATTAATTAGTTTTACACAGTAAAAAAAACAACAATGTTAAGTCCCTAATTGAACAAAAGTAACAAATAAAAACTTATAGGGATAAATGCATGAATGGTACTCAAACTTTCGTTCGAAACCCAATTTAGTACTCAAACTTTAATTGTACCCAATTTAGTACTCAGACTTTTATTTTGTACCCAATTTAGTAAACAAACTTTTATTTTGAAACCAATATAGTACCTTCCGTTAGCTACCGTGAAATGCTCTGTTATGTGATGCCTACGTGGACCTTAGACTGCGTACGTGGAAAAAATCCTGCCAGCGTGGCGAATAAGAGCACGGGCTCGTGCAGACGTTGCTTGGCATGTGGACTAAAAAAAAAAAGCTCGATGGTCCCTCTCTTATCTCACTCTCCCACGCACGAAAGGAAGCGTTCTGGTGTTTGAAAGTTTTTGAGAATCAAGGAGAGAGAGAAAGCTCAGACAGTGAAGGAGAGAGAAACAATCTAGGGCTCGTGTTCGCTGTTGAAGGAGAGAGAAAATGAGGGGAAAGAGCTAGGAATCTCAGTGTGGTCCTTGTCAGTGGTCGATTGGATGCGTGATAGGGCCACATTAAGCAAGGTAAGTCTGTGTTTTTGTTGGTTTATGGTATTAAAGTAATGAGTTTTGTTTGTTTACTGAATAATTGCTTTGGAAATGTTAGTTTAAGGCAATATTTGGAGTCATTAGTCATTTTTGAAAAAGTTAGGGTTTATGGGAAAAAGTTGGGTTACAGTGAAACCCACAAAAAAAAAAACTTGTGGAATTGGTATATTAAATTTGTTAGTGGGAAACATAAACAAATGTTTGATACTGTTTTTGTTTTTATATTTGTTAGTGGGAAACATAAACAAATGTTTGATACTGTTTTTGTTTTCTTTAACTGTTTGGTAGCATGATAGGAAAGAAGAAAGGAAGTGGTAAGCTAGAAGTGGGGTTGAAACAGACAGCTTGTGTTGACGGAGGTGCTAAAAAAGATAGTAGTAGGAAAGGGAAAATACAATTATGTTATGGGGGCCATTTTAGGGTTAAACCATTTAATTGCCCTGAATATATTGGGGGTAAGATATCTGTTGAGAGTATGGTTATTGAGGAATTGTCAATGGAAGGACTAATTGCTAAGATTAAGGAATTTGGGTATGATAATATATTAAAAATGCATTACATGAAAGGGACAAATCTTTATAAATTAGATGGGGTGGTGTTGTTGGGGGATGATATAGCATTGATGAGAATGAAAATTGTTTTGATGAAATATGGTTCAGTTACTGTCTTTGTAGAGCATGGTCAGTTGGTGCATATGGTTGGTGGGCAATTAGTAGGGGTAGTAATTGAAAGAGGAGGTGCTTGTAATTATGTAGAAAAAGAAGGGCAAGATGGTAACTTTGATGAGGGCCCAAGTAATATAGATAGAGAGTCATGTGGAGTTGGAGCAGGCACATGGGAAAGTGAAGTAGAGGTAGGTGTTTCAGATGTTAGAGGTTCAGATAATGAGGCAGTAGAAGTTGGAGTGGAACACACTGGAGATACACAGACAGAGGCTGAGGTAGAAGAACAAGTTGAAGATGCTGAAGCAGCTGATGGAGGTGTTGATGCAGTTAATGAAAGAGGAAATGATGCAGTGACCGAGGGAGATGATGATGCAGTTGCTGAGGTATGCCATGGAGGCCATTTCATTTAATTTAATTTCATTTATATGTGTGATTTTTGTGTCTAATTTATAATTTTTGCCTTAGTTTGTCCAAGTACCAGTGACTGAAGGTGAAAGAGATGATGAAGTCATAGTAGGTGAAGGTGCAACCCTGCTAGTGGAACCTGTACATTTTGATGATTCAGATTCAGAGGATGAGGAGACGGTGTTAGCTATCAAAGCACTTAAGAGCTGGAGAGAAAAAATAAGAGCTGCTCAGAAGAAGAAAAGAAGGTCAACAGATGAACCTTCTGTTGAAACAGGTGCACCAAACCAAGAGGTTCCAAGAGGTGAGGAACCAAGTGTTGATGAGCCAGAAGTGGGGGATGGAGAAAATGAAAGGGACAGTGAGTATCACTCGACAGATAGTGAGTACACTATAAGAAGTGGTAGGTCTAATTCTGATAGTGATGAAGATACAGCTCAGAGAGCACATTTGCAGTGGCCGCAATATGATCCAAGTCAACCTTTCTTGGATTTCAGGTTGAGGTTGGGGTTTGTAGGCCCCAATGAATTCAAGGAAGCCTTGAGCAGGTATGCTGTTAAGAAGCAGGTGGATTATAGACTTACAAAAAACACAAAGAAGAAGGTTGCAGCTAAATGCAAAGGAAGAGCTGGTGAGGATGGACCTCCATGTACTTGGAGAGTGTATGCAAGCTGGCAGACTACAGATGGAGTTTTCAGAGTGAAGAAATACAACAACAATCATTGCTGAAACCCAGCTTTCAAGAATAGGAGGGTCACTGCTGGTGTAATAGCCAAGTTTTTCAAAGACAGAATTGAAGAGAACCCAAACATCTTCTCTTGGAAACTTCAGAAACTAGTGAAAGAGCAGTTGAAGACTGAGGTTCGGCTTAGCAAGTGTATTAGAGCCAAGAGGATGCATTACGATGAGTTTGTTAAGAAAGAGAAAAAGGAGTTTGCTTTGCTATGGAGTTATGTGGAAGAGTTGAGAATGTCAAACCCAAGAAACAGTGTGTTTGTGCAAACACAAGTGGAGGAGGTCAGTGGGGGTATCCAATTCAAGAGGATGTACGTGTGTTTGGCAGCTTGCAAGGATGGATTCATGGCTGGATGCAGAAGATATATTGGTGTTGATGGGTGCTTTCTGAAGGGGATTTTGAAGGGAGAGTTGCTGACAGCTGTAGGGATAGATGGTGACAACCAGATGTTCCCTATAGCTTGGGCTACGGTAGAAGTGGAGAACACAGATTCGTGGAAGTGATTCCTCACCCTTCTAACTGAGGATTTGCATATAGAAGATGGAGCTGGTTGGGCCATCATATCTGACCAACTAAAGGTAAACCGTATGAGGATTTATGAGTTATTTAGTATAATTAGTAACATTACAAAACATGTTACTAACTAATTGCATTTTCTGCCATGATAGGGGTTAATGAATGTCATCAGAACCATTATGCCTAATGCCCACCAAAGGATGTGATGCCGACACATATATGCAAATTGGAGGAAGAGACATGGAGGGAAGGACTTGAAGAGGAGATTCTGGGCTGCAAGTAAGGCAACTTATTTTGAAAAGTTTAAAAGTTTAATGTATGATATGGCTTTGGACATGAGTGCCTCTGCATATGAGGATTTGCTGGTGTTAGACCCCATTCATTGGGCTAGGGCAATGTTTCCATTAGATGTTAAATGTGAGAATGTTGATAACAATATGTGTGAGAGTTTTAATGCCACACTATTAGGAGCCAGGAATAAGTGCATAATTTCTTTGATGGAGCATTTGAGGTTGTATGTGGCCAAAAGAATGAGGGAAAAATGGTTATCCGGCCAAAGGTGGCAATTTGGCCATGGCCCTAGAATTCAAAAAAGACTTAACATCAGTAGAGGGTTAGCAACTCATTGGAATGTGGTTTTCAAATCCGAGGTAGGTTATGAGATAATGGGAAATGATGGGAAGAAACATGTAGTTAAGCTGAATACCATGACTTGCACTTGTAGGAGATGGGATTTAACAGACATCCCATGTGCACATGCTGTATGTGCAATTCAATATGAGGGGAAGGATGCAGGTGATTTTTTGAATAGTTGCTATAGCAAGGCTTCATATGTTATGACCTATTCATTCCAGTGTGAACCAATCAGGGGTGAGGAGTTCTGGCCAATAGTGAATAGACCTGAGCTCCTACCCCCCGAGATTAGGATTTTGCCAGGTAGGAAAAAAAAGAAAAGAAGATTGGAGGAGCATGAAAGGACTGGAACCCAGACTAAAATTAAGCCAACTAGACAAATGTCTTGTGGATGGTGCAAAAAACTTCACCACAACAAAAGAGGATGTCCAGATAGGGCATACTATCTTGCTTTGGAAGCTGGACAAAGAGCACAAGTAAGTATTCTTGCTTTGAACTAAAACCCCTAATATGCATATAAGTTAAAGTTTCATGTGCTTCATTTCCCCTAATATTCTCATTCTATTACAGGAAGTTCAAGACCTTGGAGATGACATCCCAATGTCTCAGCCTCCTACCCAAGATATGCCAACAATGGAGGACCTTCCAATCCCTCAACCAACAACATCACCAAATTTGGAAGACCCTCATCCACCTGAAGTAGTTGCTCTTCCACCTGAAGTAGTTGCTCCAACACCTAAAGCTCCTAAGAGGAAGTATGCACCAAGAAGAGCAGCTGGTCAACCAAAGTCAAAATCTCAGACAAATGCAAAGCCTCCGACAACTCCAATCATACTTCCAAGGACATATGGGATGGGCCTTTATCAAAACTCATCCACTGGTGTAGCTATATTGGATGTAAGTAATTTCCATCTTCTTCAATTCATTTTCCCAACAACTTGGAAAAGTTAACTCATGTAATGTCCTTCAAATGCAGCCTGGACACATCACACAACAAGTGTTGGCAAACCCTACTTGGAGTGTATCAGGACAGAGAAACAAGGGGGATAGAAAGAAGAAGCAGGTCAACAAGGAGTAGAGAAGTTGGTCATCTGTGTTGTGATTTAGGTTGTTTTGGTTTATGTAGTTTTTGGACAGACTTTTGAAGTTATTTTGGTTGTTCACAGATTTGGGTTGTTTTATGGATTTGTGTTGTCTGAATTGTTGGATAGTGTTTTGGGGGAAGTTTTTGTATGGAGACAGTTTATGGTTCAAATGATGGAAGCTATCTAATTCAAATGGTTTAAGGCAACTATTGCTGTGTGCATTATGTTCATTTTCATTACAAAACAGTGTCATTTTCATTTTCTGCTTCAATTGCTGTGTGCATTATGTTCATCATGTACCAGTGTCATTTTCATTTTCTGCTTCAATTGCTAAACTCTTACAAAACTGTACAAAACAGATACTGCTTACACACCAAACACACTTATAATTTTCAAAACATAACATGTCCATTTCATTGCAAGAACACCAATTACATTAATTGCTTCAACCCACCTACATTCCCTCCAAATTTCAACAGAACATATGTGCAAATTATGGCACAAATGGCTACAACAACTGTGCTCCACTTACAATATAGATTCCTATCACTACTACTAACACTACCACCTGTATTCATTGTAGATAAACTCCTACATGACCTTGAACACCCATAACCAATATTTGATGAACTTGCACGTACACCATGACTGTGTCCTTCCTTCATATGTTTCAGTTTCTCCAACAAGGCCAATCGATCTTCATATAACTCCTTGATGACATGTTTGTAGTACTCATGACCAACTAAGGATCTGTCATGCCATTTGAAGTACCCACAATCCATTTCATTACTCTACAACACACGTTTTGGTTAGTATAAAATTTTGCAATAAATTTCCAAAAATTCAAACAATATTCATCAAAGCAAACCTGATAGAATGGACATCGATAGAATCTTTGCCCTGGATTTCTAATTGTCCAAGAAATCAAACGCACGGCTGGTTGTTCACAGTGACAAAAATTCTTCAAACCTCCATAGTTAGAGTTGCATTTGTACTCAATCACTCGTTCCCAACCCTCTGCCATTGCTTCTACAACCACCAAATCTCACCAAATACACCCAATTCGAACAAAACCCTCCACACTCAGAAAACCCTTACTTTTTGTCGAAGAAGACGACACAGAGAAGATGATGAAATCGAACACAAAAAAGATGGTGGAGATGATATAAAGGAAAGATTTTAAGAATAAACAAACTTGAAATTTCAGTTTTACCTTTGATTGAAGCTTGATGATGGAATATGCTCACCAATTTTTTCCTTCACCTTCCTCTTGAGAGCGTGCATCATATAGAAAGAGACAGAAACTAGAGAGAGAGAGGAGATAGGGAAATATATTAGGTTTAATATTTATTTTTTTGCAGATCTTTCCACATCAGCACAGTTCACGTGCTCTTCTTGGCCACGTCACCAATTTTTTCCAGCTCGGCATTCCAGCTCAGCACTTAACGGACGAATTGACGGATTTAAACGATAGGTACTAAATTGGGTACAAAATAAAAGTCTGGGTACTAAATTGGGTACAATTAAAGTTTGAGTACTAAATTGGGTTTCGGGCGAAAGTTTGAGTACCATTCATGCATTTATCCCAAACTTATAAATAAATAGTTTATTTATTTATTTTATGATTTTATAAATAAATAGTCTTTTTTCCACTCAACACATCTCTGGTGGTGGTAGTGTAAGAGACCACTTTGGTGCGGTAAAGTGCCAAAAGCCCTAGGCTAGAGGGCAGAGACGAAGTCTCTCCCTTCAACATTAGGACCCTTGTACATATACCGAGACCTAAGCCGTTACAAGAAAGGATTTCGGCATCTTTTTGTATAAAAAAAATAGTCTTTTTTGTATATCAAGTACTTCAATTTAAAACAATAGTTAGTGTCCAACATTTTTATTATTTTGATTAGAATTAGACTTAAATGTTTCATGGGCTTTAATAAGTTTTTAATGCTTATGGAGTTGATCGATTATCACCAATTTTTACTTTCTAGTTAATAAGTTATGGGTCTAAAAAAAAGGAGGTGATAAATTCACCTCTCAAAAGTCTAAATCCACCAATTTTTGTCATGGGTGGACAAAAATACCCTTATCCTTCTCCTCTCCCTCCCCTCTCTCTTGCTGCTCCACGGCCATGCTCGAAAGTCATAGCTCCACGCCGCCGATCAACGCTCATAGCTCCCCTCTCACTTTGTTTATACCTCTCTATTTCCCTTCTCTCATCAAACAAATCTTGCACTTCTTCAAACAGAGCAACAAGAAAAATAACTTTTAACATTCTTAATTTTCTCATCGGAGAAAACTTGATCGGAAAATGAATCACATCAACAGAGTCTTCATGGCTGTGAGCGTCGTAGTGGTGCAGAGCCATGGTGATCAGGGTCGAACCTGAAGGTCCGGTTTGGACTCATTGCATGTTACCAAGAGGAGGCTCTCCTCCTTCTCCGGCGGCGAATCGCCGAACTTCCGGCCGTTCGTCAGCGTTGTTGGATCTGACCTCGACGGAGTTATGGGGAGAAGCGATGGAGAGTAAAGAAGTACCCAGGCCGACAAGTCGCTCAGGAACGTTATGTACCTGAACTGCTGGGGCCAGGGGTGAGTCGACTCGGCCCGAATCGTCGTGACTCGGTGTGACTCGTCGGAGTTTACGACCGAGATGACTGAGTTTGGCATGACTGTTTTTGGGGTTTGTGATGAAATTTGTGTCTTGCTGGGGACATGGGAAGATGACTCAGTGGTGGTGTGAGTTGACTCGGTGTGACTTGCCGGTGTTTGCGACGACGATGACCGAGTCTGGCATGGACAAGTTGGGGTTGTGGGGATGTGAAAGTTGTCTTCTATTATATAGTAGAGAGACACTTTTGGTGGGCATTGTATAGTGCTTTTTGTATAATTTTGTGAAAATTGTTGTGACTTGTTTGTTCTAATGAAACTTTTTGGATGATACCATGAATCAGTCTACGTATAAATTTCGGGCGATGGAACAAAATTAAAATCAAAATCGGATTGTTTCATCACCATCTCTTGTGTTTCATCGGTAGTGCAATATATAGAGATTAGAGAGTGAGGTGTAAAAAGAAGGGTAAATGACTGTCACCATCTCGCCGGAATATGCAAATGTTCCAGAAGGTGGAGTTAGCACCAATTTTTTTATCGCCAGAATTTTTTACCACTTTTGAGGGGGAATTATCACCTCCATCGAAGACTCCGGCGAACTCCTCACGCGAACAGCAAATCGAAACTTTGAGGTGGGTGTTCATCGGCGGCGTGGAGCTATGGCCTTCGAGCACCGGCGACTGGAGCTATGGCCGTGGAGCAGCAAGAGAAAAGGGAAGGAGAGGAGCTTTGCGCAAGAGAGAGGAGGGAGAAGGGAAAGACAAGGGTATTTTTGTCCACCCATGACAAAATTTGGTTAATTTAGACTTTTGAGGGTTGGATTTATCACCTCCCTTACAATAAGTTCAAATGTATCCAGTGGTTTTTCAAGTTATGATTTTTCAAGAAATTGGGTATTTAGCATTATGAATAAAAGAACATGTGACAAATTTTTAATGTTGTTATCGGTGTGTCTTATGTGTAATTAATTAGTTTCAATGTGGAAATTTATTTATGAGTCACAGTTAAACTAAACACCAATTCGTTTCCGTTTCAGAAAACACAACAAACACGATTTTACTTTCCGGTCTAAACCGTGGAGTTTCAGAGCGGGCTTGTAATTTAGTGGTTTGACACCTTTAAACCGTTTGACAATATCCTGACTAGTTCTCATTCAAGTTTTGTTTATATATTAAGAATTACGTATCTCACTTTTAGTAGTATCTAATCGAAGCCGAGACTTGTTAACCAACCTTTTCTCTGTTTCAGGTTCCTAACTGAACCACAACCATGGCTTCTCTTCTCTCCAAGGGCGTTTCGCGATTCCGTCCACAACCCACTTCCGATACCTCCAATCTGACCAAAGGGTTTCTTCCGAAAATCGAAATCGTCAAAGCCCCAATTCCCAAGTCACCAAATTTAAGGCCTCTGCGGATACAAGCAACCACCAGCTGTGACGATAAGATCCAGGAGATTCTCCGGTCTCGCGATGACTACGAAAGGAGAGTTGGGTTCAGCGAGGAAATCAATTCCTTCGCAATCCCGAAAGGCCTCTCCAAGGACACGATTCGATTGATTTCCTCTCTGAAAGAGGAACCTGATTGGATGCTTGAGTTTCGATTGAAAGCTTTTGACGAATGGTCGCGAATGAGAGAACCCAAATGGTCTGATAATCGACACCCACCAATTGATTTTCAAGATATTTGTTACTACTCAGCTCCGAAGAAGAAACCAATGTTAAATAACGAGCCCGACCCACAATTCATCAGCTACTTTGATAAGTTGGGGATATCTCTGGATCATCAAAACAGATCAGAAAATGTGGCTGTTGATGTTGTTCTCGATAGTGCCTCCGTCGCAACAACACATAGTGAGGAACTAAAGGATGGTCACGAAATACACTTTTGTTCTATATCGGAGGCAATTAAGGAATATCCAGAGGAAGATAGGCAGTATTTGGGGAGAGTTGTGCCTAGCAAAGATAATTTTTATGCTGCTCTGAACTCTGCAGTGTTCAGTGATGGAACCTTTTGTTATATTCCTGAGGGATTAGAGTGTCCCAAGATACTTTCGACTTATTTCCGCATAAATGCGAAGGAGACGGGACAGTTCGAGAGGACATTGATTGTAGCAGAGGAGGGTAGTTCTGTGGAATACCTCGAATCGTGCACAGCGCTTGCTCACGACGGGAACCAGCTTCACGCTGCAGTGGTGGAGCTGTATTGTCACAAGAACGCCAAGATCAAATATTGGACAACGCAGAATTGGTACGCGGGGGATAGGGACGGGAGAGGCGGGATATACAATTTTGTCACCAAGAGAGGTGTTTGCGCCGGAGATAACTCCAAGATATCTTGGACTCAGGCGGAGAAAGGGTCCGCCATTACTTGGAAGTACCCGAGTGTTGTTTTGGAAGGGGACAATTCGGTTGGGGAGTTCTATTCTGTGGCTCTTACGGATAATTGTCAGCAGGCGGACACGGGGACAAAGATGATTCACATTGGAAAGAACACCAAAAGTAGGATTCTTTCGAAGGGTATTTCGGTTGGGAAATCGAGAAATTGTTATCGGGGACTTGTTAAGGTTCTCTCGAAGGCAGAGAATGCTCAAAACTCTTCGCAATGTGATTCAATGCTCATTGGTAATGATGCGGCTGCCAATACCTATCCGTACATTGAGGTAGCTTTACTTGATCCATCTTCTCCGTATTACCTTTCTATGACCTCAATAATTTTTTCGTTTAGGAGTTAAAGATATGTAACGTTTAACTTGTTAGAGTTGATAATAGAAACTTTCAAGAACAATGGATACACATTAATACATATTTGTGCATTTGTTCTCAAGTTTTGCACGAATGTATATAGAAAAAAAATGTAGGATAGGGGTGAGGATATTAAAACAAAATCAAGCATATAAACTAAGATCTCAACCTTATTACAAGGGGAATCAAATGTTCATTACGAAAGTAGTAAATTTACCTAATATTTGATAAAGATTTGGGAGATGACTCTTGGATTCGAACCTATACCGCACATATAATTAGATATGCGCTAAACCTAATTTTACTTGATTTTCAACACCTAATTAAAGTGGAATGATTGCGAGTTCTTGGGTTAGTAGTTTGAATCGTGTGATCCTGTAGCAGACCGTAGGATACTTAATTTTGGTTTAAGAGGGCGATGCAAGTACACTTCCTGAGGGCATAGGGCATTGAACGATTTATATAGGAAAGAAAACACTGATTATATAGAATTTCAGTAGAATACGTCAGTCTGAGTTGATCGTCGTTCTTGATTTGTAACCACTATTGCGGTTTTCGAAACAAAGTGTTTTACGCTGCCATTTGCCTACTACAACCCGTCCCTAACTCTGTCATGGGCAATGCTAGAAGGACAATTGATTTTGACTTACATTGTAGTTCTTCACTTGTCAATATGCAAATAAAATAAGAATCGTTTTGGGTTCTTTCGATTGTCTAATGAAAGCCTTGTCTATCAACAGGTT
>JAYMTK010004473.1:0-11088 GCA_036897405.1 Pelargonium myrrhifolium | reverse complement strand
TTTAGCATCTTTTCTTAATATGTGTGAAATCTCTAAAACGACACTTATTTTAAAACAGAGGTAGTATATATATAGAGTACTCAAACCCATACAGTGAGTCAACAGCTAGCATGAGCATGAACATGAACATGAACATGAACATGAACTCAAACAGAGACACATGGGGCGTATATGCAAGTGATGGTGATGGTGATGATGATGATAATGAGGTGCATGGTTCAGTTGTTGTGTTGGAGGTCTCAACTTAAAGCAACATATATTCTCTCCACTGACAAACAAAGAATTTGAACTACTTGGCTTGGCCTCCTCTCCTCAACTCCACCGCCAATTTACAACTTGCATATAACATATACGCGCACAACCTTAATCAATTCATGGCCATTATATATAAGTCAAAGAATTATAATAATGGAAAGTCCACTCCTTTGACGATGATGCATGCAAGATTCATTTAATCTCATCTCATCATTACTTTGCACGTTACAGAGTGCAACTTTATTAACTCATCAGGCAATTAATTAAAGCACCACAACTTGATTAACTCATAAATCCAGGAAGAAATAAAACACAATAAGATATATAAGAGAGCCAATTGCAAGCATTTAGTTACAACATTGAACTAGCTAGCTTAGCTGTCCAATCATTATTAACAGCTCTAAATATTAAATATAAGCGTATATCCTTGAGAAACGGAGGATAACAACCACCACGCGGCATATATAGCAGTTGACCAAATATACATAACCATCCATCGCACACCTTTACTATATATATGTTACTAGCTACATACAAATACAATTCAATTCAATTACTACACAATAATACAAAGTAACCTAATCGATTAGCTAGATAACATTTTTAATAGTAGTCCACCTAACCTTGTTTTGACATTTTCCTTTTTATTTTATCTTCATCAAATCAACTTATACAAAAAAAATTCCCATGTTATGCGCACTTGGTAGTAGAAACTAAAAGCTGCAAGTAGCTCAACAGAAACGCAACAAGATTATGAACTCAAAACAATACACATTATGCACGATAAAATCAACATGTTTGACACGACACGACACGACATTTGAATAATTTACAGTCATATTCTTAATTATGCGTATTGGTATGTCACAACATGATCAATCAACACGACACGATATTGTCAAATATGTTGGGTTCTTCTATACAAACACGATACAATTACAATATGTGTGAATCCAAATGCACTTCAACTCTAGTGGTGATATCATCTTTTAACTTAGGGAGGTCCTAAATTTCACCCCAAGCTCCACTACTGCTTGTAATATTAATAATATCTTAAAAAATTGGCCATAAATTTAGTCAACACCTCCTACAGGAACAAAAGAAAAGAAGTGAATGTAATAGTTCTCATATCATATGTTGGTTCCCTTGTTCATTAGGTAAGTTTGAGTATCAATTCTAAGACATTGACATATTTAATTGAGTAGTTAACTATTTATTATTATTTTAGTGATTATTGGTTGAATTCAAAATCTCAAATAATACTAAACATGGAAACACAATGGTGAATGGCATATTGATGATATAGGGCAAAGGGGTGGAGTCAGTAAAAACCATGTGAGCTTTATATGGTTCAACAAATAGAGCTTAGGTTAGGTGCTTTTTTGTGCAAACTCTTCCCCAATAATGGGGTGTGGCCTACCCTACACTCCTCCCTTCTCCATTGCCAAAATGCCTTTGCAATTTTACAATTGAAAATACGGTCTCTTCATTTTTCTTAATGCCATTTCTACAATAGCTCTAGCTAACAATAATGTTTGGCCAAACACATTCTAAACATGCACTGGCTTTTCAAGCAAGAATATATTTGTATATTTTAAAAGTAGGATTAACACAAACCCAAGTTAACTAGGATTGAAACTCAGATAATGTCATTTATAAACACAAGTTAATTTGTCATTGAAGATCAAGTTACTTTTGTGGGAGAAGATAAGGTGGAAAAATACAGTAATTTAATAACCCATTTGTCTCACAAATTAATCAATCCATTTCATTCATTCCACACTGAATAATCTATCAAAGCACAAAAGGGTTTTGACTTTCGAGGAGAAAAGAGAAGGAAAAAAAAAATAATAATCTGAGAAAAAAAAAAGTGGGAGAAGAAAAAATGAGAGAAAATTTTCAGGATGAGCCATCATCGGACCGATCAAAGTGAAGTAGCTGACCGGTGCATTTTGGGCAGTCTCCGACTTGTTTGGGAACCATGAAATACATAAGACAGCTCTTGCAACCAGCCACCACCAATACATTCTCTTTCTGATCCGTGCGATGATGATTGTTGTTACTATTGTCGTTGTAATATTGTTGCTCTCTCGACAAACAAGGAGACGATTCCGATGATGATTCCTCGCTGTCGTAAGAGCTGTCGTCTTCCGAGTAATAGTAGTCTCCGCCGCTGTACTCCGGCGACGCCACCGTCCTCGGATCCTCGGTGGCTCTCATCCCATTTCTCCAGTTTATGTAATAAATCTCTCCCGTCTGCAAAATTCAACCAACCCATCAATAAAGGAGCTAACTTTCTCTACTAGTGCAATTTAAAAAATCAGACCCAGAAAGGTTTTTCCTTTTCTTCCTGTTAAAGGATCATCAAATGTCCTTCCTTGACCCAGAGGGCCAGACCCAGAAAACCATCATGTGATCAAAACCCGGAGAGAAACAAAATGTACCCATTACAGCAATCACTCAAGTGGTCAAAACCCAGATAAAGATTTGACCTTACTTTGATCTTTTCAGCTGCAAAATTGAAAATTTATGGAAAGAAACTTTGTTCCCCTTTTGTGGGATGGGTCTGTAACCCTAGTTGTATTCTGGGTAAGTGTAGGGAAAAGGGAGACCATAGAGACTAGAATGGTATTAAATGAGCAACTGAGGACCAATATTAGGCCATTAAAGAATGCAAAGACCCATTTATTTACACCAAACAGAAACAAAAGTACCAAAAACCAAAAGCAAATAAAAAGGAGCTAAGATCTGCGCTTTGCATTTATTAAAGCTGTAACAGGAAAGCAAAAATAAAAAACAAACCTTTAAGTCTAGACATTGTTCCCAGTGGTAAGGGAGGGAGATATGGGAGTTGAGCTCCAAGGTGGCGTCGTCGTCGCCGGCGGCGACTGTGCTCGGCAGATGGGGATGGTTTTCCGGTGCGTCGACGTCGGAGGTTGACGACGACCCTTCTCTCTCAATCCTCACCCCTCCTCCACCGCCTCCTCTGCTCGGATTCTGGTGATTCAGAGAACAGTTTTGTAGTGATCTCTCCAGAGAAGCAGTGATGGCCGCCATGTTTGGAGCTGTCATTACTTAAACTCACAACCCAGAAACGTTGCTGTTTGATCACAACAAAAATATACAGAGAATTTTAAGGGAGAGAGATTAGGGAAATTGTGAGAGAGTCCCAGAGAGTGAATATAATGGAGAAATGAAATATGGGGGATTAGTGGTGATGGGGTTGAGTTGAAATAGGAGATGTGTTGTTTCACGCTCCTGAGAGTGCGCGTGGGGGTGGTGTAGCGGAAAGAACCTTGGGAGCCTGCGGTGGGGACCACAGTAACAAGAAACGCACTCACCTTGGCACAGTTGCAATTTGTCTTGCGCGGGTGGTTTGGAGTCTGGGAAGGACGCGCGGTGGGGGCGCGTTGTGGGTGAAGAGATTGGGATTAAGGGTTGGGATTAAGAGGTGATCTGGTAAAACGCAGTTACCGAAAAGAATGCCGGAACTTTCCTTAAAACAGTTTCTGATTTTTTTTATTATCAAAACAAATTTTTCTGTTTTGGACGGCAGCGATTCCTATATACCCAACGGGGGTTGTACACGCGCCGAAACACCAAACACTTTCTTGAATATTTTGCAATTTAGTCCTTAAGGTTGATTCAACTCCAATATCTCTCATACTATTCTTCAAGTATTGCATATGAATGATAATGGGGCGGATTTAGAACGATTTTAAGATACATATCATTCCTATTTTCATTCGGTGATTTAAAATATTCAATGACGGTTATAAATGCGCCAACATACCAAAACTTTATAAGTCTTTTACAAATTGAGGTTTGTTTGAGTTGTTGACTTCAAATGTCATTTGGGATATAAAATATTTGTGAAGGTAGTTGGAAAGAAATAAAATATTTGTAGAGGTAGTTGTTTTGTTTGGTAAACCAACATCTACAACAATGTTAAAAAAAAAAAAGTAAACTTGTTTAGTAAATTTTTCTGAAAGAAGAGTATAATTATAAATCTAATAAATTGTTATTGTATCAAATATAACAAAAAAGTTTATAACTTGTACAATCATAAATTATTACCAAATGATGAGCTATTTTGAGTGTAAGTTTTTCGCAAGAGTTTGTGCACGAGCCTCCATCCTTGGTATGGAAAGCTCTATGTCATACCTCGTGGGGATCTCTATTGTTTGGATTTAAAAAAAAATGTTTATTTCTTTATTTATCTTCTACAACCAAATAATTTTTAGATGAATGTCTACGAACGTTCAAATATGCAAAAAATAAGTAGAGGTCTCAAACAAACACTCAAATCTTTATTTAATTCCACCATTTCCCAGACTTCATATCCAATTCAACAAGTATTATATGTAATTGTTAGCGTGATTTATAAATTTTCAATTGACTAAGGTAGAAAATATATACACACTAGCATAAGAAACACACCAATAATATCAAATGCTACTTGAAAATGTCCCATTCATTGTAACATAATATGTGGGAATAAAATAAAATAGGATCACAATCGCATTAATTATATTTGTCTTAATTAGAAGAATAACACTATATGATTAGTTTTTGAATTAAGAAAGTGGACAAATAGAGTGGACAGGCGGAATTTATTGGGGGAGCCGCCGCTTCTTCTTCTTTTTTATTTTGAATCAAATTTACATTCTAATTTGCATATTCACGAGACTGTGTATTGGTTGGTCCTTTTGTTTTGCTTCACAATAATTCATAAAAATGAAAATAATAATATTTACTTATATATATATATATATATATATATATGAGAGTGATTTTTCCTGAAATGTGGAATCTAATCTGAACTGAAGCAGTTCTCTTTTTCTCAGTCTCACAGTCTCACTCTGACACTTAATATTCCCTTCCCCTCTGCCTCTGTTCTCTTCACTCCTCACTCTTCACTTTCCCAGCTGGCCCTGCCTCTTTCCTTTGTTTCTTTCCTCCTCTATTCACATTATTTTCTTTTTGTTTAAGTGTCGAATAATCGCGAGTTTGTTAATGAAATTTGTGTAAGTGCCGAATGAGGACGAATTTAGGTGCATGAAGGGAAGGGAACATGCTGTAGTGGGCTTTGAGCATGCTTCTTGGTAATTGACATTATGGTTAAAAGCTAGGCACACATTTTCTTGATTCTTACTAGTTTTTGTTTAATATATGCATTGCGAATAATGCTCTTGTGTGTGCAGTTTGTTTTCAGAGCATCCTGCACGCCACCTAGTGTAAACAATATGCTTCAAGAGTTATTTTATTTTGTAAAATGAACATTCTCTTTTTAAGTTTCATATTTTATAGAATGTCTTGCTCTGCCATTGACATTGGCATTTGCAAGCTATGCTCCATTGTCCATAAAAGAAAAGCTGGCACTCCATTTCTTCTACCAGTTGGTCATGTGCTCTCTTGCTGCTTCCAATACCTAAACATGGGTTCATCAATTACATTTGCATTGGAATTGGAATCAATCATGCTACACATCTACAAATAAATCAATATATTGTTACCTCATAATATGATTTTTAGGAGACTTTTCTAATTAAAAAAATGTTTCTATGTACCCATGTTCTTGATGTGCAGGGCTGAGGCTATAAAAACAAAATCACATGACAAAAGTTTGTAGCAATTGTTGAAGCATAAGCAGACCATTGGTCACAATCACACTTGAAATATATATATATACACACACTACAACTCTATTCTATACAAATGGATTTTCAGCTCACATGATAATTTTTCTATTTATGTTCACCAGTAACAGTTTGTTCCTGTGATTTTACATTTTCGAATCAATAAAAGAACCCTTGGAAAAAAATTGAGCTGATGATTCAGTTTTAAATATTCCAGTTTTATTAAGTACAATAATTTATATTGCTCATTAAGATAATGAGCATTCACAGAACCAACAGAGAGAATGAGACAGCATCTGTTGAGCCCAAAACAAGTGATCCGAAAAAATATTGAGTTGGGCCCAACACAGGATAATTCAATTGGGCCTAATGTGTCCATAAAAATGATGTCCAGTTCAACAATAAGGCCTGTTATTAGAAGGGCTTGTCTTATTTGAAAAGGTTATAAAAACATCAGAGTTCTTGAAGACTCTAGCACAGCTCTGACTTTGAGGTCTTTAAGATTTCTTTAATCCAATTCTACAACTTGGAAGAAACAAAATACTATAAAATATATTCATAGTATCGACATACATGTGATTGTTGTTGTTGTTGTGCACTTAATTATGTCCAAATTGTTACTTGAGGCATGGACTGGACTGGACTGCCCTTGCCTACCGCAGAGAATGAAACTTCTTCGCACGCTGGAATTCTCGTAGTTCTCGCAAGTTTTTTGTCATACCAAGAAGAGTTGAATTGTACTGAATTTTTAAATAATGAATAAATATAAAAGTGTACTACTTGAGGATTCTTTATTTTTTTGGTAACCCTTTTCAATATCAAATATGGTCCTTTCAACTCTTAATTTAAGTTAAAGACTTTCATATTAACAAATTATGATATGAATGAAATAAAATGTAGTATGATTTAAGCAAGGGTGATGCGCTTTTTAAAACATGTTAAGGGATCACTATGTATTTTAGGTTTTTTGTCCGCGTGTGTAAGAGTAGTTGTATAGAAAATATTTTCTAAATTTAGAGGTCTGCAAATGAAATTGAAGGCTTAGATCATAGAACATGCACAAGAGCAACACATTGTTATTAGAAGACTAAGTGTGTGACTGAGAATTTGCCTAAAACTTGAGAGTAAGAATCTATTACGGAGAATTCGAACCACACCTTGTTAGATTTTTTTTAGAGAAACTCTCAATGTAAAGAATGAGATACATTCTTCTTTCCAAGGAAGATATTTATTATACTCATGAATCAAGCTAGTCACGTGTCGTCATGTGATTGGTTGTTGGTGAAGTAGACATGCCCGATTCGGGGTCAACTTTCGTATTTGCGCTCTAGCTTCCTAGGCGAGTCATCCACGGCGGTCGGATGAGATTAAAAGCTCTTATACCCCTTTAAAGTATCACAAGGTGGAGTGGAGGCTCCTCAATAGCACCTGCCATTTTAGATAACATTCTAATTAGGTAAGAAACCTAGGAGATAACTAGACGGGTCAAAGGATTTGGAGGTAACCTAACGAGACGAGAAACTAAGAACTTACCAGTGACATGGGGACTAGCGTGGCAGGGACCTTGGAGGCTAGGATGTGTTTGGGGGCCTTGAAAGTCTCTTAGAAAGTCAAGTGTGGAGGCGAGTGAGGCTCTTCTTTTAACTAAAGTAGTAGCTCGATCACGAGATAAAAATTATAATTAAAATTTCCTAATTGATGAAGAAAATTTACTAATTAACTTGTATGTTAGAGTTTCATAAACAAAAAAGAAAAAAAAGAAAAAGACTTGTATGTTAGAGCAATAACCTCTTGGTAATAACCAATATTAATACTATTGGTGAATGGCACGACCCCGCCACAAGTTTTGTTTAATTGGAAAATTCATTAAAATATAAAGACACCTGGTTATCATTACATAAGAAAAACTTATTTCTTTCGTGCAAACCAATTATAGGAGAAGAAAAGGTTAAAATTGACAAATAGTTGTAAAAAAGTGTAGGGTACCCTTTCCACACAAATCCATTTTTTCCTCGTCCTTTTATAATTATCCAGTCAGCAAAAAGTTACTAAAAATCTTCTTGGTGCCTAGACGGCAGCTGGGTCCCATCCGTGACCCACCAATTTTTCCGTCCATCATCTCACGGCTGAGGACTGCTCCGTTCTTTATCTCCTCAACAAATCAACGGCTGATATGGAAGGAGAGAAAATCACCAGTTCTCCAGTACTAAGCAGCCTGCACAAATCCTTTCCGTCTTCATCATTTCATCGTCATTGTTCATGTCCAGTCTGTTTCTCTGCCCTCTCAGTCTCGAAAACCCAAAAAAAGAAGAAAAAGAAACCTTTTTTCTACGACAATACAAAAAACCCCGCCATGAAATTACCGGGAAACCAAACGGAAGAGCTCCTCTGTTCTCTGACGGGCGCGATTCCTCGCGTGCAAGCCTTCCGAGGCAAATGGGCCACGATCAGAACCAAACTCGCCGATTTCCCGACTCAGCTCAACGACCTCGCCGAGTTCTCCACGAGCCCACTCGCCTCCGAACTCGTCCACTCCATTTCCGAAACCCTCGTCGACGCTCTCTCGCTCGCCGGGAAGTGCTTAAACCCTAACCCCGTCGACGGGAAGCTCAGAACCCAAAGCGATATCGACTCGATTACTGCCAAAATCGACCAGCACGTTAGGGACATTGAGGTTCTGACCAAAGCTGGGATCATGATGCAAGAGAGCGGCACTGCCGACTCGGTCCGGGTCGAATCGAGGGATTTGGTGACTCGGTTGCAAATCGGAGACTCCGAGTCGAGGAACTCAGCGATGGACTCGCTGCTGGGTTTGCTCTATGAGGATGACAAGAACGTGGTGATCGCTGTGGCTCAAGGTGTGGTTCCTGTTCTTGTTAGCTTGCTTGATTCGAGCTGTTTGGAGATTAAGGAAAAAGCAGTATCTGCAATTTCCAGAATTTCAATCGTTGATAGCTGCAAACATAATTTGGTCACAGAGGGTCTGTCTCTAATAGGCCTCTTGGTCAGGATCTTGGAGTCGAGAAGTGGGTTTGCGAAGGAGAAGGCTTGTATTGCTCTTCAAGCTCTGAGCTTTTCTAGAGAAAACGCCAGAGCAATTGGGTCCAAAATTGGGATCGTTTCGCTTTTGGAGATATGCCAATCCGAAACGCCTTATTCACAGGCCTCTGCAGCTGTGTTGTTGCGGAATCTGTCTTCCTATCCTGAGAACAAGCAAAATTTCATGGAAGAGGAGGATGCAATTCCAATACTTATCGGAGTGGCAGCTTCGGGGACCTTGGTGGCCCAAGAAAATGTCATTGGGTGTTTGTGTAACTTGGTTTGTGATGATGAAGAGTTGAAACTTATTGTTGCTAGAGAAGGTGTGATTGAGTGCTTGAGAAGTTTCTTTGACATGGCACCAACAATTGAGATTCTTGAAGTTGCTATTGAGCTTGTGAGGAGCTTGGCTACTTGTAGGACAATTAGAGAAGCTATAGTTTCCGAAGGATTCTTGTGTAGACTAACCGGAGCTTTGAGCTGTGGAGTTGCAAGTGTGAGAATTGCTGCTGCGGGAGCTGTTCAAGAATTGGGGCTTTCCTCGAAAGCGAGGAAGGAGATGGGAGAAGTTGGGATTGTAGGTGAATTGGTTAAGATGTTGGAAGCTAAGATGATTGAGGAGAAAGACATTGCTGCAAGAGCTTTGTCATCTCTTATGATATGTGGGTCTAATAGAAAGATTTTCATTCAAGAAGAGAGAGCAATAGAGCTGACAGTTGAGCTTCTTGATCCGTTGATACCAATTTTGGATAAGCAGTGTGTGATCTCTATATTAGCTTCAATTACAAATTCTAGCAGTAGCCGCAAACAAATGGTGGCTGCTGGGGCTTGTGCTCACTTGCAGAAACTCATTGACATGAATCTACACGGAGCCAAGAAGCTTCTTGAAAGCCTGGATCGAAGCAACTCTTGGGGACTTTTCGCCCGAAGATTATGATCAAGAAATGGTTGATTATCTAAGGCAAGCTACTTCTCAGGTGGACTCTGATCTCCTTATGTTAAAATGTATATATTGTTACTCAAAGGCTGGTCTATAATTCTGAAATCTGAACATTGGAGGTGTTAATTCTGATTTTTTCCACCAAAATATAGGTAATGCTCATGTTGTGTAACTAGTTTGCTTATTGAGCTCAGTTTTCTTCGGTTCATGCAGTCAAGTATTGAATCTATATGTTCTTGTACATTTTAGTAGCCAATAATGATTTCCTTGGATACATTCCTGCACAATGGTACATAATACAAGTTGATGCAAAGCCTTTCTTTCGATATGTCACATAACCTCATTTTCCATCCAACTACTTCCAGCTCGAGAACATATTTGATTTTGTGACATTGCACTTTTTTTTTTTTTTTTTCTGAAATGTGATTCATGAGGTGTCTTTGTTCTTTTGCTTATCTGTCCTGCATTTGTATCCTTCTCCTTTTTAGTGATTTTTTTTACTATCTGATTGTCATTTTGCAAAGTTGTCTGGATGTCAAGAATGGGTCCATGGATTAGGTGAAAAATTAAACTTCACATGCAACAATGCCAACAATGATGGGGTTATTTTGGCTGATACCATCCAGTTGTTGGGTAAATTGACATTCTATGGAGATTAATTTACCATTGGTATCATCACTATATGCACCTTCATAACCAAGACTGAGGCTTTGATGATCAAACTGATGTTGAAGATGAAATATTTTGGAAGTATGTGATGAGCCTGGGAAATAGTTTGGCATGAAAAAGAGTTGAAATCAGTTAGCTAGATTTGGTTGAGCAGTCATGATCAGTTCAGTTTAGGTATCATAATCACAATCATAATTGAATTAATTTAACTGCTAATTCCAGAATCAGCTTAGTTGAATTTGGTTGATCTGTCATTAATATCCTTCCCTAGTTTTACAATATCCTACTGAGTACTGGCAATTCATCCTTGATAGTTGCTGTTGTTTTTTTTTTCTTTTTTGTGGTCTCTCTTGATTGGGCCTATTAGGCCCAATTAACTTAAAAAAGGGATGAACCAACCCAATCAACAAGAAGCAAGATTCTTGTGTTGTCTTTGATTACAGATGTGGCAAAGTAATCTGAATTCAATCAGATTGTTCAAATCAAATGTTTTTACTTTTTTTTTTTTATCAGCAAAAGTACTAATTTATTTAAATTTCTGAGATG
>JAYMTK010004472.1:0-11088 GCA_036897405.1 Pelargonium myrrhifolium | reverse complement strand
GATTTTGCCCTTGTTCTTCAATGAAGAACAGAATTGAAATTTCTCTTGGTGGTGGAGATGAAGATGAGGAAGTCATTCTCTTTCTTTTCTTCAGTTTTTTTAATTATTATTATTACAAAAATAAAAAACAAAGGGCATTTTGGTCTTTTCATCTGTCAACTGACAGAATTTTGGACATAATTGGATGGAGGGTCGAATTGCAACGGTTTTGAAAGAACAGTTAAAAGTTCATGATAGTTAATTGCAAATGGGTGATTGTACATGTTAAAAAATTGTAATTATACCAAACATAACTATTTGAAGAGAGAGTATGGAGAATTTTCAATCTTTTGGATGCAGATGTCAAGATTTGTGTGACAAATCTACACTTAATATGCACCATATTCTCCTTCCAAATAACCTACATGTCTAAATTTTCAAGTGCATACGGTATAAACAGTATAGACTTGACTATATATAGAAACCATACACATACTGTATTCTCAATGTATTTATCCATATTTTTACCTACATTATATACACAAAATGACATTAAATAAAGATGAGACTTTTGATGGATTAATTAAAATCAAAGGGGACCTCCTCCTCCTCCTCATCTACTAAGCTAGCTCCAAGCTTGGGCGTCCCATATATTAATAGATGGTTTGCTCTATCACATGCCTACCTTAGCTATTGTGCACTCTATATTCACTATGCAATAAAGATCCAAACGAGAGACTCATACACTCTAGCTGTATCATTTTATCTCTCGCCGGAGAGTCCATCACTTCTCAACCAAAAAAGCCACTCGCTTTGGTGTAGGTCTCTTTAGCACTTTCACATGCAATCTCCCTTACTCTCTTTCTTTTTCAACCCTCACACATACAAATATACAATAAACATACACATAATATTAACATAACACCACAAACGAACACAAACGAACAAGCCAGCCCTTCTCTCTCTCTCTCTCTCTCTCTCTCTCTCTCATGGAGTTTGTCATGCTAGTGTATGCTGTTCCGATCTTGTACCTCTTGTTTTTGCTATGGAAAATGGTGGATTCAAGAAGAGACCAAAGTTGTTACCTTTTGGACTACCAGTGCTTCAAGCCACCGCGGACCGGATGCTGAGCACCCGGTTCTGCGGCGAGGTCATCAAGAGGAACCAAAACCTCGGCCTCCTCGAGTACAAGTTCCTCCTCAAAGCCATTGTCAGCTCCGGCATCGGAGAGCAAACCTACGCCCCAAGAATCATGTTCGACGGCCGGGAAGAGACCCCCACCCTCTCCGACTCCATCTCCGAGATGGAGGAATTCTTCCACCACAGCATCCCCAAACTTCTCCGCCGCTCCGGCGTCTCCGCCAACAAGATCGACGTCCTCGTCGTCAACATCTCCATGCTCGCCTCCATCCCCTCCCTCTCCGCCCGAATCATCAACATTTTCAAGCTCCGCCACGATGTCAAGGTCTTCAACCTCACCGGCATGGGCTGCAGCGCCAGCCTCATCTCCGTCGACGTCGTCAAAAACATCTTCAAAACGTACAAGAACAAGTACGCCCTAGTCGTCACCTCCGAGTCTCTGAGCCCCAACTGGTACTCCGGCAACGACCGGTCCATGATCCTCTCCAACTGCCTCTTCCGCTCCGGCGGATGCGCGATGCTCTTCACCAACAAGAGATCGCTAAAACACAAAGCCATGTTGAAGCTCAAGTGTCTGGTGAGGACGCACCACGGCGCGCGTGACGAGGCCTACGGGTGCTGCATTCAGACGGAGGACGCTCAGGGGAGGCTAGGGTTTCACCTCGGGAAAAACCTTCCGAAATCCGCCACGCGCGCCTTCGTCGACAACCTCCGGGAGATCTCGCCGAAGATCCTCCCGGTGAGAGAGCTGGTCCGGTTCATGGTGTTGACTCTAATTCGGAAGTTGACCACCAGCATGGGGTCGAGCGTGAAAGGCGGAGGAGGTCACGTGAACAAAACGGTTATAAACTTCAAGACCGGCGTTGACCACTTCTGCCTCCACACCGGAGGGAAGGCGGTGATCGACGCCGTGGGGGTGAGCCTGGGGCTGACGGAGTATGACGTGGAGCCGGCGAGGATGACGTTGCACCGGTTCGGGAACACGTCAGCGAGCAGTTTGTGGTACGTTTTGGCCTACATGGAGGCCAAGAAGAGGCTCAAGAAAGGTGATAGAGTTTTGATGATAAGCTTTGGGGCTGGTTTTAAATGCAACAGTGGTGTGTGGGAGGTTTTGAGAGATTTGGGCGGTGACGGAGACGGTCAAAACGACAACGGAAATGTGTGGAACGACTGTATTCACGAGTACCCACCACAGTCCTTGGCCAATCCTTTCATGGAGAAGTACGGTTGGATCAACGACGAAGATCCAAGCACCTTCGTCGTGCCCGACGAAATTGATTAATTGCTAAAGCCACTCCTATCCAACGGTCAAATTTCACGTTCTGGTTTTCTTGAATTTTTTTTCTTTTTAACCGAGGATTGTTTTTTTTTCTTTTTTTCTTTTTCACACTAATGGTAATACAGAGAATTGTTATATATAGTCCATACTTTTAAAATAAAGTATTTAAAGTTGGACTATGTGGCAATTCTCTTGATTAATTAAGTCATGGATTATTATTGTTATTGGTTTTACAAACTCAATAAATTTCGGTGGTGGTTTTATTATAAATGTAACACTTTATTTTAATTGTTGATACTGTAATTTGTATGGTGTGAGTAAATTAATTTATATTGTATTTTTATTTTTTTACTTTTTTTTTTATGATAAAAAAAATTGAATTAGCTGTCTTCTTCATCTCCCAAAGTTGTGGTGTGCACTGGTTATCATAGGTCTGCTTGAACTTCAAAACAATGCTTAATTGTTGAGTGCCATCTGGCATGTTCGTCCTTCACTATATTTACTACGCTGGCCCATGCACTATAAATACAGAAATATTTTTTCCAGTGTTATTACTTAGTATTTTTATTAATCATAATTAGAGATCTTTACTTTCTTTATCACTGTGTCTAGTGAATATCAAATTTGATAATTTTTCCGTAATCTCTTACTAGAAAGAAGAGAAAATATAATTAATGATGTATTTTTTTATAATTTTATTCCTCATCTTCATTTTCCAACTAGGAAAGAGTTGTGGATCTTTTTATTATTTATTTGATTCTTGCAGAAAACAGTGAAGAACACATCAAGTTGGTTTTTTATTTTAACTATATGTGGACAAAAGGAAAAGAAGTTCCTTTCAATTTAAGAGAAGCACATGCAGTATGGCAGTCAATTATTACTATAATAAAAATATTTTTCTTTTTATAAAGTTAACGCGCATTTCTCATCGGCTCAATTTTGGACACAAAATTTATTGTACTTTGATTCTTTCAATTTCAACCTAAGTTTTAAATGAATGAACATATACATTAATTTTGTGTGCACTGAAATAACATTAAGTGCGAGAAAAATAATATATACCAAATAATGAAAAACAATACAGAACAAAATTGACCAATAAAAAATATAGACCATTGATGGGAGAATAAGCGAACCAAAAAGATATTATGTTCTGTTTTAGTGATGTTTACACTCATAAGTCACAAAACGATTGATATCATATGATAGTGCAGCCTGATTGATTAAAGGTGATGTTATATACTTTCTCCGTCCTAAAATGAGTGTCATCTTTTCTATTTTGAGTAAAATTAAGGAGAAGTTAGTTAGTATGGTATATTTACTTAGTATGGTATATTTACTCTTGTATCCTCATGATCATGTGTTAATGGATACTAACTAACTTATTATGAGAATATTATTGACAATTCATGCATAACTAACTTCATAATAAAAGAAAGTGGAAACTCATTTTGGGACAAAAATTCATTTAAAACAAGACACTCATTTTGGGACGGAGGGAGTAATTAAGTTCATCAATGATCATCCCTTAAACTCCCAGATGTTATTGAGAGTTGCTCCACAAAATAGAGTAGAGAAGTGATCCTTTGCTTAACGCAAATCTCATGCCTACCATCAATGTATAGTGCAATATAATATGTGGGTCATAGAGGACCTACCTCATGGGAAGAATCATGTTTGGACTTCCCCTCGAGTAATTCAAGAGTCTTCAAATTCAAGGTGTAAAAAGGATAGTAATTTACCAGAGGTTCTAAAGTTTCTTAGAGGATAACTCAATGGTAAGACACATATCTCCTTGTGTAGTAGGTCGTGGGTTCAAATCTCATTGAGTCGGGTGGGGTGAAGTTTTGGGTTAAAAGAGAATAGCTACCCCTATTGTGTAGCTCAACTGTTAAAAAAAAAAAAACTAGACACTTTAAAAAAAAAATTATAATAAGTAGAAGGGTTAAATGTTCCAATTCCCTTGGACTTGTTCTAATTTTGCGTTTGGCTATCGGGCATTTTTTTATAAAAAAAACACTCATGGATTCATTGTTTTTATTCATTTGGTACTGACAACCTTCTAACATCGGTTTTCACCAACACGTAGGACTTCTCCTCTACTGTGGCACTGCTATGTCCTCCGCCTCCGCCACGTCAGTGCTACCCATTTCATCTAATGAACGGTGCATTTTTATATCTCCCCCAATTTCACAATCTTCAATCTCCGAAATTCTGTTTGGTTGGTTAGAAAATTGCACAACCCAAAATAAAATATAATTTTGGCTATCATTTTTCTGGGTAAAAAGAGGGAAAAATTATCACTATCTTGAATCCATTTCCAATTGCGCGGGGAGATTCTATCCAAACAAAAACACAAAAAAAAAAAAAAAAAAAAAATTATTCCCTGCACTTTCTCATCAATCAAACAGAGAGATGCGAAAATGAAAATGTACATGAAGGTTAGGATGATATCAGACAAATAAGACGCATCTTCATCAGAACTTGAGTGTGAACAAAAACAATCACAAGCCTAATCAGAAATGAAATATGAGTATAAATTGATCAAATACCAAAAGCTTAATAATCTACTTCACAGAAACTAATCCTTAAGATTGAGACTAAAATTGTTCTTCTTCATCAAACAAAATAAATTCAACACAACATCACAAATTCTTCAACAGAAATTGAGATCAAACAAGAACAATCAAAAGCTAATCAAGTAATCAAAAATGAAATACTGAAAATATAAACACCAGAAACGGATCACATTCAAATCGGACGATGCTCGTAGAAGCAAAAACAAAATCTGAGATCCTCAAATCAAAAGAAGCTTGTTGAGTTGTTGTCATCATCTTCGAGAGTGGTCTCGCCAGAAGCTTCATTGTTTCCTTTGCTCCATCAGTGTCTCGATCACGACCTGGACACATTCCAGATCCTTCTTATTTTTGTTCTTCTCATTGGATGATTCGATATGCATTGACTTTTGTTCAGATTTTTTGAATCCAAACTGATTGGGAATCGACATGAGAGAGTGTAGAGGTGAATGGGCAACGAGGATGAGGCTGCGGCACCGTTGTGGAAGCCGAGGTAGCGGTCAAGCAAGGAGGTGAAAAGAGATAGAGAGATGAGGTTGAGGACGTCTCAAAACGTACCGTTTTGTTATGTGTGAAGTGGATTGATTGACGTGGCGGGTGTGGGAGACTTGGCATTGCCACGGTGGCAATTCCATCCTACGTGCGGTCACAACCGGCGATAGCAGGTCATAAGGACCAAATGTATAAAACCAACGAGTGCAGAGGTGTTTTTAAAATAGAAAAAAACGTCTCGATGAATAAACGCAAAATCGAACTTAAACATGGGGTCTAAAAACATTTAACCTAAGTAGAAACTCCAAAACCTTTCCAAGTAGGGGTTTTAGAAGAGAGAAATGCTTCAGAATAAATGAATACACAACGTACTTGCTAACTCAAAGTTGAGTTTAAAACCAAAAGATATTAAACATCATGTGTTGATGTAAAATAACTTGTCACTTTCTTTCTATTCAACACATCACTTTATCATTTCTGGGATTGGTATTGGGGCGAGACGGGGTGATTTTGTCCTCGTCCCTTTTTTCTCTTCCATCTGTCTCATTTCCTAATCGAGAAATACTACTCTCGTTTTTTTTTCCTGTCTAGTTACCATTTATTGAGAAACTCTATATATTTAAAATTTACTTCATCCATTTTAAGGTAAGCGTCATAATACATGCAAATTTCTCGCTTAGTAATATTATTTTTGTCATTCATGTGCGAGAAAATAAATATTCAAATTTTGTTTGTTTTCGTCTTAGAGCACAAACACTTATTATGTTCTATAAAAAAGAAAAAGTAGGGTTACTGAACAATGCCCAAGTGATGGAAGAGCCACGTAAGCAAATGAAGTGGACCCTGAGCCAGATCAGCATGAACCATTTGGCAGTGAACATGGATGAGCTGCCTGAAACCGGATTTGGGCACTGGGCAGCTTCCGATTCTTTTGGGGTGGTCTCTCTGCAGTTTTGATACATCAAGAAACTGTGAGTGGTCAAAATCGTTTGACTAAATTAAAATAAAATAAAATAAAACATACTCCACCAAACACCTTTTCGTCATAAAGTACCATAAATCTCCCAACTGCTGTTTTGGTCTGGGCCAACTGGATTATGGGCCCCACTATTTATGATCCAACCTACAAAAACAAATACCTACTCACTTGCATTTATTTTCACTCTCAACTATTCAACAAAATAGAAGTAAATGTTACCCAAACGCGTAAGTTAACTAGTAAGAAGTTGTTTCAGATTAATATGAAATTTCGAGTTAGAATTCTAAAAAATACAGTTGCGTTAAAGTTTGGTAGGAAGAGTTTTGCTGCTTTTATGGTCATACTCGGCTCGAATGAGAATTAGTTTGAGTGAAATATGATTGCGTTAAAGATACTGATCTCATTTTTTTTATCGACAAAAGTACTGATTTTATTAAAATTTATGAGACAAAAATAAAATAAATAGTACATACTTGAAAAATGAGACATATAACCAAAACATTGAAAATAGTGACATATACACCTAGGAAAGAGAAGTCATTAAAGTGTGGAAAAATGAAAACGCAGTTACCCATGATGGAATAAGAACCAACTTAATCATTAATGAGCCGCGAAATCGATAGATTCCGAGAACTGAAGCCGAAGAGACACTGGAGGTTGTCGAAAAAAACTTTGGATTGTGACGTTGGAGGAATGAAACGGCGGCACGAGGAGGCACATGAGGCGGCTGTCCGGCGGATATGAGATGGTCGAAGAAGGAGACGTTGGGGTTTGAGGTTGCGTTGAGGATGGGGACGGAGACACGATCTGATTTTCGGCGAAGCGAAAGGGTGGGGGTTGGACCTGAGGGGCTGGAATTTGGTCGTCTGGCCAGCGACGGGGGCTCTTCACCATGAAGTAGCTGGGAGATCTGATGAAGATGGAGACTGCTCTGAGGACGAGGACGGAGACCCGGTCTAATTTCCTGCAAAGCGAAAGGGTTAAATCTTGAGAGGCGAAGGAGAGGGAGGGGCTTTCGTGCGGCTCTCGCTGCCGGAGAGAAAACAACGGCCAAGTGGACAGGTTTTAGGCGAGAGAGTTTTTGGGAGGCGAGCACCCTGCGTTTGCTAAGGTTAGAAACTTCATTATTGATCTCGTGTCGATCGCGGATCCATTTTAAAATTTTCATAGTTAAAACAAAAAGAAATGAATATAGAGTAATTTTTTAAAGAAGTGACAAAAAAATAAAATATGAAATGTCATTATCAGATCAAAGCGAAATAGAAAATACATGTAATTAGGGGAAGTACTGAAAAGTTGAAATCCGACTGAATATCTGTAAGTGCATGGTTCAGCAGCAGCACAACCCAATAAAGAAGACCAACGAAGCAACCTTTTTTTATCTCTCATATTGATCATGAGTTCAATAGTAGAACATGACAAAAATAATACTGTATGGAACCGATCGAACCACCAACAATATGCTCATAAATATTCCATTACTAGCCGAAAGATTGTGTAGGTCTGGTTCCTATCTCTTATCCAATTCGAATGTGACGGGAGAGTTAAAATGATAATACCTAATTTAAGTTTAATTATGTACATAAGACTTAGATTTATCTCTCTTTAATTACCCAGCATGCACACATTTTAGAATGACACTCAAATTCATCTTTGTTATCCAATAACAACATGTGTGGAATGATATGAAATATCGGATCGAAAGCATGTGAAATTAGTCATTATTAAAATAAGTTAAACCTTCTTTTATAAGTTTAAGTGTCGGTGCTGGAGTCAAAGTTTAAAATAACATTATAGATGCTTATGTTTGGATCTAACATTCCGTCTAACTACTTCCAATATGCACGTAAAGGAGAGTGTTGATTTATAAGCCCGACTTAAGTCCCCTAGGTCTGATCATCGTCTAACTTACCTCCCGACTAAAGTCCTATTCATGTAGAAGTTTGGATCCAATCAACATGCACCTAAACTCATTCATCACTTGAAATATTAATTTGTTAAGCAATTTGCCTATAAATTTAATTTATGGAATTGAGCCACATATACCCTCTCATTTCTTAGCTTCATTTTAGTCTTAAAGCTTTTTTTGTTTTTTTTCCAAATAAAGTCTTAATCTAAACATAATAAATGAATCACAATCTCATTTCAACTATGTGTTCTTATTATCGAACAATGTGTTTGATGCAAACCCTACTTCTACTTAATTAGACATCATTAAACATCACATCATTAACATTACATAGTACTAAGATTAAGTTCAAAGTTTTCTTAGTAAGATATATTTTTGTCACCTCGATCGTAATGCTGCCAAATTACCATATTTTCCTTTCGCATACAACTAATGAACTTTTGTTCAAACAAAAAACCACATGGTTGCATTAACACCCATAATTGTGGCTTTCAAGTTCAACCATTGTTGCGGTGAATTTAACTTATGTTGCAACAATAATAAATATTTGGACGATCATAAAACATGGGTTGGTTACTGTATATGCGTGTCTTTCTCGACATCAAATCAATCAATAATAGATTATACATTATGTTGTCTTTATTTGATTTGCACTTATAGAGTGACATGCACATTCCAGAGTCATTGTTGTGATTATTTTTGTTTAGGTTTCATAGCTAGCATGGAAATGGACGTTTTCACGTTATATATTGGTTACCAGTCACTTGGTTGACATTACCGAATTTTGTGTTCAAACTATATATTTAATTAGAACACTTTATAAATCTGCAAAATCAAAATTTTATAACTTTGATTGTGTTATATTTTATAGATTGATTGTTTTTATTTTTTACAAAAAGAAATTATGCTAATTAGTTTATAACTCGATCATTATCTCATACAGAAATTTATTAATGTGTAAATGATCCACAAATTATTTAGTTCATGCTCTGTCAGTATTTAGATCAAATTAATATGTTATGGAAATTGTTGTGTTTTATGTGTAGGATTTTAAATAAGGATATTTGGACTTATGAGATTTGGGAAATGACCTTATTTTAGATTGATGATGCACAAAAAAATCGGAAATAAGAATAGTCATTGAGAGGCTTACACGTGACCAGACAACCAGTTAAAGAGTCAGCATAGCCACGAGTCAAAGATGTCCGAAGACCCGATACCCGAATTGAGAGGGGCTTGGAGGCCCGAGGGGTACGGGTCAAGGAGGGCCAGCCAAAGAGCGAAGCCCATCGCAGACAAGCCTCATCAAGCAGGGGTAGCCCAAGGAGGACAGGCTGCCCCAGGCAGGCAACACAGAGCAGGAAGGGTGCCTAAGGCAGGCAGCCCAAGGAAGACAGGTTGCCTAAGGCAGACAACCCAGAGCAGGAAGTTGCCTAAGGCAGAGAGCCCAAGGAAGACAAACTGCCTAAGGCAGGCATCCCAGAGCAGGAAGGCCCTGGGCTCCATGTTACTGACCGGATCGAAGCATTGTTCCATCTTAAATTCGGACCTAACTGAAGATCAAGCTAAACCCACCATCCTAACTCTTTATCTTGACATACGGAAAAGAAGACTTAGACGACATCGTTTGACACCTTGATTTTGGCTCTCGGAAAAAGAGGCAAATCAGGGATGATGACAATTTTTTGCTACAATATGCTGTGTAATTGATATATATCTATGACCCTAAACTTCATGAATTATTTGGTTGACTGGTTGGTACTTTATTATCATCATCATCTACAGGTGGAATCATTGTGTCCAGAACAGCCCATCATTATACAGTGAATTCAAATTGAGGCCATATATATGTGGAACTTTTCCATAGTTCACATGGTTTCTTGGTCCATCTAATGATACATAAATTATTAGGATACAGTGCCCCTCTGTCTTAAACTAAGTGTCATTTTTTCTATTTTTTAAAAGAAATTAAAAAAAAGTTAGTTAGTATGGTATGTTTACTATTGTATCATTGTGACCATGTGTTGACAGATCCTAACTCACTTTTTATAAGGATATTATTGACATGTATAACTAACTAAAAAATGAAACAAGACACTCATTTTAAGACAAAAATATAAGAAAAACATGACACTCATTATGTTTCGTCGTCTATAACCCACTTTAAGTGACGTATGAGAAAACCATTCCTTGTACTATAATTTGGGAGACAGAAAAAAGTTTGTCTCCTATGTTTTTACACTATAGGCAGCCCAAGCGCAACATTTGAGTCAAATTTATTCAAAATGCTGCAATGACTCTCATAGTGTCACATAAGAGACGACCCAATGAATTGTCATCTACAGTGTCACATAAAAGACGTTTTATGTTTGACGTACAGTTTCCTAAAATCTAATTTCTAGTATCTACAAGAATCTGTCACGTTAGCGACGGACAAAATAGCGACTGACACGTATTTCCGTCGCTATTTTCGATTTTAGCGACGGAAAGGCAAGTCCGTCGCTATTTTTGATTTTAGCGACAGAATAGCGACGAACCACGACCTTTCTGTCGCTAAAATGCTGACTAGGAAAGAGAATAAGGATTAGGCGGAAAATTTTAGCGACGGATTAGCAAAAGAAAGTCATTTCCGTCGCTAAAATTTTGACCAAAAATTCAAATTTTTTGGCGCTAAATTTTAGCGACGGAACAGCGACCGAATGTCCGTCGCTAATATTTTAGCGACGGACATTCG
>JAYMTK010004471.1:0-11088 GCA_036897405.1 Pelargonium myrrhifolium | reverse complement strand
CCTTATTAGTGCAACTGATATAACTTTATATCAGTCAACTGATATACATTAAACCCTATATATATATATATATATATGTTACTTTTAATTCATGTGATTCTATTATAACTCAGTGTTGACTAGTTGGATTGCTCTAATCTGCCCGACTCGGTGACCCGACCTGACCCATACCGGACCAATCAATTTGGTCCAGGTCCACCCAGATTATGATTTTTTATTTATTTATATTTATCTTGAGTAATTATACAATAAATTTATAATTTTAATTTTTCTTTTAGTACTTTAGCCTTGAGGTGTGATATATTTCATAATTAATTATCCAATTCTTCATAATTCACATGAATCTGAACTATTTTTAATCTTGTTCTCCTCAAATAAATATATTTTTTAAATTTTTTCGAGTTGTCTGGGTTCTAAAAGAACATCCCTAACGAGATATAACACATCCATATCATATAGAAATTGTATGGAACATTTACACGTGAGTTAAAGAAGTAGAGAAGTAGAGAGAGAAAAATAAAATGAGGAGAGAAAGAAAGAAGAATGGTGATTAATATAATTTCATAAAAGTAATAAATAAGTAAATAACAAGATTAAGTTAAGGGGTAATTTTGTAAAAAAAACAAAATAAAAAGTGGTGGAAGAAGCAACTTAGGGTGTGGAAATAGCATCACCCTTATTACATTTCCTACTATATATTCAACCATAAGTTTAATAAAGGAATTAACTTGATTGTTTATATATATAAACATTGCTCCAATGAATTTAGCGATATAACTTTTCTATTACAATGAATAAATATCTTAAGCATATGTTTATATGAATTAATTTATTAATTTAGATCTCTCATGATATAAAGGGGATGAACCAAATAGGCACCACCCATATACTATAGATCACAAACTACATTTTAACTTTGACTGATTCATTTACTGAGTTCACCCACACAAAAAAATTAAGAAATTATAATTTTCACATTTTTATTATAATTTTAAATTTTTATTATAATTATATTCGCCAGTTAGGCTTGTATTCAAAACAAAAAGATGAAATAAGATAAGGTTGGGTTGGGTTGCAAGAGCAAGAGCAAGAGCAAGAGCATCAGAGATGGATAACATCACAGCAAGTGAAATTGCAGGATTTGGGGTGGGCACCCTCCTCCTTTGCGCCACCATTGCTGCTCCTAAATTTGATTCTTTCATTTCTTCTTCCCAGCGAAGGTTTCTTCTTTTTTCCTCACTAATTAATTCATGTTTTGACATAATTAACATTTAAGACTACCCACCCATCTCTAAATCTCATCTTTTATCAAAATTGTTGTCTTTCCAACCAGCTTCTTGTTTTCTCATCACTTCAAAACAGCTGCTTGTTCTCATTTACGGAATCAGATATCATATAATGAATGTGAATTTTAGTGAGTTCTCTACATTGCCACTTTTCCCCCCAATTTTGTATGCATTTGAGTTATGAGTCTGTACAATGGGCAAACAAAATCATTTCCAATTTGGTTATAAGCGTTGTGTTGAGTGAAGGCATAGCTTGTGTTCACTACAAAAATTGATGTTATTGAAACTGGTTCTTATTTAAAAGGCATAGCGTATCCGTTTCTATACGCTCTCTCTCCTTCTCCCACAACCGTCTCTCCTACCTCCGAATGTATGTTTTGATACTATCTCTCTGTTTTTCATCATCATTTTCCTTATAAGGAGTTCAATTTTTTGTTCTTAATTTCTGATTTAAGCATCATTTCGAAATATGAGCAACTTTAGAAGGTTTAGTTTATAGTTTCTATGATTTCTGCTGCTACTGTTATTACTAGCTGACAGTTCATGAACAAAATGATACTCGGATGAGTCACACGGTTGTATTAGATTTTGGTTTCACATCTTAGAGGCCTAGTTTTGAATGAACCAAACGGATTTTTAGTTCTTTAGTGCTGTAATGCTCGTTGCTATGCTCAGTTTATAGTATTAAATCTCAGATGTAGGCCATAGTTTCTGTAGATCAGCATGAATTTTTCTACATCTTGTTACGAGTTACATAAGTTGTTTCTGTTCATTTGTCGGTTGGATTCAGTTTCCAGACTTTTGGTGGGCTGACATTCAGATCTGTAGCCTTCTAGTGTGTTGTTTGATTACTCAATTATTGAATTTACTTTGTATTTTGACGGAGTTTTTAGATGCCTGCCCTCATATTTAGTATTCAAACTGGAATCATCTGGTTAAATGCTGCCTATTGTCTTGTCAATATTTCACTGATTTTGATCAGCCAGTTTCATGGTTCTGTCTAAGTCAACCAACAGTTAAAATCTCAGATTTTTGTTCTTATGGAGACGTCCATATGCAATAAGATGTGTGTTTGCATTCTGAATCTCTAATATGAACATGTCTGTGCAACTCCATGAATATGCAGTTCTTTGGATATGTGCAAGAGATGTGGCAACCTGAGAGTGATAGCGTGTTCGAATTGTAAAGGAGTGGGTTCTGTGAAAGAAGGTGGGATCTTCAGTTTCAACTTCATAGAGGATGTGTATCAATCCCTGGGTGGTACTGTTGAATCCAACGTCAAATCTATAGCATGCACAAAGTGTCGAGCTAGAGGTCACTTCTCCTGTCCTGATTGCTCAAAAGCACCATAAGGTTGGCTGTTATTATCTTGCAAAAATTAACTCTTGTAGTTTACCGATATCCTCGTTTAGTATTTTGTTGTTAATCAGTCATGGTAAGTATTGTCTTGTCCAATGGAATTGGGAGTGGTAAAGTTAATTATCGTTACACTACACGTGAATTGTCTCTCTGTCTCAACTGTACAAACAGGTGATTTCATAGAATCCATTGGCATGTTCACTTTGGTACCCATTTGTATTATAGAGTATTGGGTTATTTTGCACCCTGTAATATTGGGAGCTATGAGTTGGATAAACTTAACTTTACTTCTTCGTCCTTTCTTAGTTAATCCATTTTTCGAAAGCTACCCGTTTCTAACCAACCTCAAGATCAAGCTGCTTAAATCATACTCCCTATGTCCCAAATGAGTGTCCAATTACTCGTTTTTGGGAAAACTGAAAGTAAGTTAGTTATGGTTGCATTTTTTCTTCTATATCTTTACGCACTCTTGTTGTAAGAAACTCAAGGCGATTTAACTAACTTATTTTAGGGATATTAACTAGAAAACAAAGTTGACACTTGATTTTAAACAGTTTTTTTTAGGAAAAGTGGATACTCATTTTTGGATGGATGGAGTCATCGATATGAATTAAAACTCCGTGGTTCTTAAGTTCAATGTTTGCCAACATTAAGAATAGTTTTGCGGAATGCTTGACTTACCCCTTGTATCCTTATTGGAAGTTGTTATAACTAATGAGTTTGATGGATATCTTTGTAAAATTTACTCTAATTGATCATTGAATGGCAAGTTATTGAACATTCATCATGGTAGGCAGCTCATTTGTGGAATGAAAATATGGGCCTGGTCATGTTGTGTTATTAACCCCAAGCTGCATTTGCTTTTTTGTGAAGACTACTTGGGCTCCATCATCAGATAGAGAGATTCTTCCTTGCATATATCTATGAAAATAGTCTTGTGGGGTTTCAGTTTACGACTCATTTGATCATCGATGTTATGTATTGTGAACATTTATGGAGCGCTCTAGTCATTTTACGTTATTGAATCCATGGAAAATTTAGTCTGATAGAGCTTTGATTGTATGTATACTGAAAATACAGATATATTATATTGTATATTTACTGAGGCATATAGTGGTGGATCTAGTAGAGCAATCAAAGCAAGATATATATGTGTTGTGTGTGTGTATTCCTGAATAGTACTTGTCACCAGTTACACTTGAAATACACTCTTGAGAATTCACTTTGAGTAGTAACTTGCAAATCAGAAGTAGTTCTCTAGAATAACAAGTGATGTGATCATAATTTTTTATTTGATAAGTTAAATGTTTTGACATAGTCAAAGGTATCTGTTAGTCATAATAACGTTTGTTATGTTTATACGAATCTAGAGAATGTGAATGATCAAAATAGAATTTGTTACTCGTGACAAGCCGAAGAGTTATCTAAGGTCCCTAAATCGAGTTATGTTATGAAGTGGTGCGTTCAAATGAATTGACATGAGATATTCTCAAATTCGTATGATTTGATGACATGCTCAATGAATCAAGAAAGAAGATCAAATTGGTTATACGAACATGATAGTTTATAACTCATGTTCATATTGGATAAATTGAAGGGTGACAATTCGAGTTTACGGGACATGTTGAAATATTAGTATTATATTAAATATATCAACTCGAATCCGACCCAATTATTAAACGAGTTACATTACATGGCACGAATATGACACATTTTTGAACTAGTTGACTAGACATGGCAAGACCAACACATTTAAGTAATTAAGTTTAAAATTAAATGATACGACACATTTAAATAATGCTTGAGCGGAGACAAGTCAAAATGAATTCCTACTTATAGGAAGTGCGCCAAAAATGAGAAGCTTATCTTTCATCAGTACAGTCTTATATTGAAACTAAAATTTTCTCCTCACATCAAGAAGCCAATGACGCCTGAAGGGAACCTCAAACCCAAAACCTCAAGGAATCCAGGGAATTAAGTGCCCTAAACCTCGAGACTCAAACCCGACAACGCACAATTTAACAATTTGAAAGTCTATATATCATAACAAGCTTTCATAGTAAAAGGTCACTTGATAAGTTTTAAGTTTAATCTTTATATGTGATTTTATATTTATTTCCATGTGAGCCTTACCCTCACCCCATATTTTATTTATAACGGAATTAACGGTGAAACAAGGAGGCTTACAGATACAGATAATATAAATACTGCAAAAATGTAGGTTTATGGTATGTGTGAGAAGATGAATGGATAAGCAAGAAAACATTTTAAATTTTGAACAAGCAATGTGCAGTAAATACTTTGTTGAATTTTAAACAAAGCAATAATGCAATTGTCACCGGCCCCTTCAAACCTTGTCCCTCTGCAAAGCATAATGCTACTTCCTGATCGAAACGCACAGCATTTTTTTTAACAGAATAGACTGATTTTACTGAGGATGTCCTTACAGCAATACGTTCCGCAGAACTTAAATTTTCTTCTTTTTTTCAATATTTACTATCGTAGGCACACTTTAACCTGTGGTATTCACAAGGAATCTACATCTTCACTTCGTGGCTTTCTTTCTTTCTGCCAGATGTTGGCTTCATCCACGACGCAAACCTTTCAGTAGTACTAGTAGTAGTAGGATTAAGTCGTTTCATCAAATACCATCACCTACAGCACCAACCCAAACAAATGATATAAGTCAACCAGAAAAAAACCGTGATTCAGGCAGCAAGAAATCTAATTTCGGTCTTGTTACTGCATATGCATATCGCATAGATTTAAGTGTCCGTTTATCAGCTATTTTCCGAGATTTGAGCTCTTCTTAATAGCAGATGACAAAAACAATGTGACGAGAATTAAAATAGTTAAGCAAATATCATTATTACAAAATCATAAACAGTTCTTTTACTCTACAAAGCATTAGTCAAATATCTTCCAACCACAGCAATATGATCAAGAAAAACAAAGCCGTGCAGCAAAGAAGTTTACCACTTTTACCCCCTAACACACCTAAAACAGTGAGAAGGCAAAACCAATGAATTAATGAGACTCAAACCCATAAAGAACGAAACAATTCATAAAGCTCAATTTAAAAACATATTCACGTTAGGCCAACACCAAGTGGTTATAGACTGACTTGGCAAAAAGACATATTTTACTTGAATTCATTTAAAGACACTTTTAACTGTTTGTATGTGCAGAAGAATTAAGTGAAGCCATATTCAGGTCTCTGTATAAAAGAATTTATTTATCATTATCAAAAACAAATATGTCCTCGAGAAAGAAATTCGTTTACTGGTCTGATCAAATAAACAAAAATTTCAACCTGAAGCTACGGTCACAAATTGAAATCTAGGAAATATAAGATACTGTTGCTCTGTAAAGATTTTAATTCACATGATGCATCTTGAAGAATTGTGTGATTACCCCAGCACACAATTATGAAATGCCGTCATTTGAATCCAAAACATGTGCCTTATGGGATTTGAGTGCGTCCGGTTTCTCTATGGTATTAAGTAACTTATTGGAGAAAAAAAAAACTTCAGAATATGTTATGAATCGTGTAGTCCCATGTTACCAATATTGGGGAAGGGGGGAGGGGGAATTAATCTGTGGTTGGCGAGGCCTTTTGGGATTTTTTTCAGCCCTAGCAAAGATATCTCTGACTGTGAAGCAACAATGCAGACACAGGTAACAAATTGGGATGCAATTCAAACATGTGATTCATCATTTAAAAAAACAAAAGCATGGGACATGATACATCAAGACACGTAAAAATACATTCATTAAAAATATATGTTTTAGAGGTAATTACTTGTATAAACTAGCAGTTTCTAATCATATCAAACTAAAACTCAAGTTTTGTAACTAACTAAACACAATAATAGTTCCAATCCACTCCATCGTCAAGATGCAAAAATCATTATTAGTTGGGAATCATTATCAACATAAGTTCATATTAAACAATTGGGTTAAGCTATTACAATCCCACTTATTGATTAATTATACATCATAAGAGTAAGAAATGAGTGTCCATGTCCGACAACAAATCCGACGCGATCTGTTCACCAAAATGGTGAATTGGTGTTTCATAGATCTTTGAGGATCGAATTATAATACTAGTTTCACAATCTTCGTGTTCTATACAAGTGCGTGAATGCATAATGGCCAAGCTTTGAAGAAACTAAAGGGAAAAAAGGTAATGGGTAAGAGAATAGGTGCAAGAGAGATAATGGAAGTTTCAAAAGAAGCAGGCTATACATATTGGGTAAAAAGGTCTTTTAGAAATAAGATATGCATTAAGGCTGGATAGAATGACAATTTCACGGTTAGAGCAGGCAATTTGGACCCGAACCTGATCCACATCTTTTTTGTGGTTTTGGGTCACAGAAAAGACCGGTCAAATTTCGGTCGGATCGGGCAAGCAACCACATTTTGTACTTGAACCTCACAACCCTTGCGGTTTGGGTTCAGGTTAGGTCTTTTCAACCTGAGCTTAAAAAATATTGACGCTAAACTGACCCAAAACCCGAAATGCCACCTATGACCATATTTAGGGACAATATCCTCGTAACCAATGACTAGAACCAGATAAGTACAATTGTGGATTTTGTTATCCATGCATGTTCAAGTCAACAGCCAATTTAAGTTGTACTACAGAGGAAAAGCTAAGAAATGAGCCCAAGAAAGAAGATGATCCAAAAGAGTAGGGAACACAAAAGAATAAATGATAAACGAAGATGATATTTTACATCAATCAATTCATGGAGACAAATAAATGAACATGGATTTTCTAGAAGGGAAAAAAAACGAATTAACTAGGAATACAATGCAGTTTACCCAACGTATCCAAGCAATGTTTAAGAGAGTAATCATTTAAGCAGGAAAGTACTAACATGTTATGCCATAAAGAAACAAGTAAACTCTTCATCCAAATTCTAGGTTGTTTGTGATACCTTCATTACAGGTCTGCAGCCTTGATATTTCATAGTATAAAACCACTAATAAAATCAATCTACTACTCTAACAAATCCAGACTAGTTAAGGATAAATAAATGTTACCTTGCCACACACTGGACAGCTATCACTTCTCTCCATCCACTCATATATGCATCCAAGATGAAAATGATGAGAACACTTTGTCATAATCTTGGGGTTCTCTGAAGTATATTCTGCATATAGATGACGCTAAACAATGAGAATTTATATTTTAAATATCCAGTAGATCGGTTAATAATTTCCACATTTTAATGTTTTTCATAATCAACAATTACAAGCATCACAATCCCATTCCCTCGGAAAGGTGCATGGATTTCCATATCAACTTCTAAGGCCCTTACACAACCAAAGTAGCATTATTGATTAATGCTGCTATCCAATCGCCAAAACATTGATAAAGAGAATTTTTTTTACCAAATTCCTTTTTACATGTGGAGTGTTAAAACTAGTCTAAACATGTTTTTCAATTTCCACAAAAGCTTATCACTTGCTAATAAAAAGACAAGATTGAGGGTCACCTAGTAGCAATAACACAAGTTACAACTCCAGTAAATTGATTTACCTTCAAGACAAGTTGGACAAACATCTTCCTCTTCGGCTGATGTATAAATGAACCCAACTCCACTTGTTGCTTTTGCCGATGAGAGCCTAACTGAAGACCTTGAACGTTGTTCTTTTGATCCTTCTTCGCAAGCAGATTCATTCCATTTATCTCCTGAAGCCAAAAGTTCAGTATTTTCATCGGCATCATCTCTTAGAGGTTCTGTTTCCTCATGGGAATGACTTGAGCCCTTCTCACGTCTTGAAACCAGCCCATCACGCTGTACACGGTAAAATCTAGGATCGGCATCATAAGGCAAGGGCCTTGGAGGAGAACGATACATGTCAGAAAGGGAGTCATCAAGTAAAGTTGGAGTTGAGACAGATGCTGTCCCTTGAATTGATGAAGGGAGGGAATGCATCTCCCCTCTTCGGAATAATGAAGTATACTACAAAAAATTAGAACAAAATCATATGGGAAATTGAGACTTCCATTAAAGAGGATACTTAAGGATAAGGGTTAATGTTACAAATGATCCTCTAACTATAGAGGCATATCATACTTGATCTTTCAACTTTTTTTCTCTTTCTTTCTTTCAATCTCAGCACTGATTCGTAAAAGCAAATTCTTTTAACTTCCATTTTCTTATCAAAACTTGCACTTGCTAAAACCTCCATTAATTGAGGCTAAAATGAAGTTAAATTGTCTTCTAAATTCTGTCAAAAGATGGACTTTAGTACACTAGATCATGAGATTGAATAGTATAAGAATCAATGGTGATTTGAAAAGTATTTGGACAATCAAGTATGATATGTGTGTAATACTGTGTATAGTTGGAGGATCATTTGAAACTTTAACATTCATCATTACAGATCAGATTAACTATCTTTGAGTAATGGCATACTACTACTAGGGAACTATTCTAAAATAGAGATTATGATTAGGAATGTATGCATGATGTTGCCGATGCTTTCTTGATAAAAGTCTCTAGAGGAGATGCATGACTTACATGTTATCTGTATTTGAGTTAAATTAATAGGCTTAGTCAAATAAAACAAACAAGTAATGTTGAAAACATTTCTGCTACAAAGTTCTGTACACAGCCTTTGTCTCTTAGTGCTAGTAGAAAATTATATTAAAATATTTCAAACAGTGATTACAGAAGAGATCATAAAAGATTGCAATTTACCTATGTAGCTCCTCTGCTAATAAATATAACCCAGATGCCCAAGAAAACAGGGAAAATCTAGACAACGCATGTACATATGCCCGCATATAAAAGCCATGGAAGAGATAGAGAAGCAAGGGATGCAGTAGGCTCCAATAAAATAAAAGCATAAATGTATTTGAACATCACATTCCTGACTATCAAAAGAAAGAGAAGAGACTGTAAGAGAGATGAAGAAACAAACCACATTCATAAAGTTCTGCACAAAGCAACTGAGACAAACACAGTTCCTATACAGGGAACTGTTTGGATTCACATAATCTTCAAAATCCTCAGCATGCAAACAGCAACACACAGCGCCCATTATGCCAGAGCCTCAATCTCTTTCTTTTACTTAAAGCTCTTTAAGAAGGCAATGCTCCAATCTCATTGACAGATAGCAATTGCACCAAGCAGCTTGCAAAATACACTATTTCAAACAGCAAATTGATTGCAAAGAAACAAAGAATGAGAGAGGACGCTAAGCTCGCAGAAGTCCTACTGCCTCCGCGAACCAAGTACCCTCCCCCTTCTATTTACAACTGCTGGATGCCTCTGCTATTTGTCTAAATCTGTCGTGAGAGTATATTTCTTCACCTGCAAAACAGAAGACAATTAAGTAAAATTTCATCTACATGTCAATACTAGGAACCGAAAGAAGCCAATAGTGTGGTCCTCAAAGCATATTGAACTAAAATAGCTAAAACCCTATTTTTCACCCAACTTAAAGAACAATAAATCTAAATAATGTTGATGCTTCTTCCAAAGACACCAACCCCCAAACGGTCAATAAAAACAGAAATACATTCCTATGATGATCAAAAGAAAATTAAAATAGTAAGAGGGTTTTCATTAAAGCAACATTAAAATTTTCATGTTCTTCTCATTATAAATGAAAGTGACAGCTTCCTTCAATATCAGGAAAAAGGGTTCCTTCCCTTAGACGTAAGAATGAGAGAATCATCAACAAAAAAAGCAATTCAATTGGATGAGAAAATTACTATTTCATCATCCCATAATCAAGAAATAGAACATCAAAATTCTGCAAGTGAAATTTTTGAGGATTAAAAATTGTGCGGAAAGAAAAAATACAAATACCCGAAACCCAAAATAGGCCAGATCTCCGAGGAAACATGCTTCGATCATCCAAAGAAAAAAGACCCATTGGAGAATATCAAGTTTTTAGCTCAATCCGAAGGTTCGAAGCACTACCCAATATAAAATTAAAAATAAAAAAAACTTACACTAGCAAAAAAATAATACAGAATTTGAATTCAGGATAAGGTAGAACAGACGTAACCTTGACAGAGAGGAGAAGTTGAGGAGTAGACAGATTGGATGATGATAGAGAAAAAAAAACCCAGAAATAGGAAAACCGGAGATTATTCGAAAATCGAATTGTGAAAACTGGGTTAACGCGTGTTTGTGGATTTTTCGGCGAGAAAAGCTATGAATGACCGGAATTAAAGCGTCTCTCTGTTCCTGGGTGGGGTTGTTGGTGGAATATCAAATAATACTACGAAGTAGTCCGTAGAATATAAAACTTTATAAAAGCAAGCAGTAGTAATATAATATTGAGTTTAATGTATATCAGTTGATTGATATAAAGTTATATCAGTTGCACTAATAAGGTGTTGACACTTCATTTAAAATCATGAATCCGGACGGGTCGCTCCGCTCCCCCAACTTTACTTGGGTGGGTATAAGTG
>JAYMTK010004470.1:0-11089 GCA_036897405.1 Pelargonium myrrhifolium | reverse complement strand
CAATATTGCTTATGGGGGGCATTTTGGTCATTTTAGCTGTTAACGTTAGATTTAACTGACGAAAAGATCTTTTGATACTTTAAAGGTGTTTATTGTTCCAGGTAAAAGTTTAGGGGTGCTAACTGTTTTTATCCCAAATTTTAGGGGTGTTTATTGTATTTACCTCTGTATTGAGTTTTATAAAAAGTGAGATTTTTTTAATAAAATAATCGCTGGAAGCCTGGAAAGGATAAAAATAAAAATAAAATCATTGTGGAGATACGAGCTGGTCTCTCCGGCCGAAACGTGTCTCTACGGCCCTTTGTGCACGCGTGTCATCTTTCTGATTTAACCTGCACGTGGGGGCAGCTTCTGCCGATGTAATCACACGTGACTTCACTCACGTAGAGCTGATTTTTCTGATCACAGTTTTATGTTGCTCCAGGCGATTCTGTACTCTGATCCATAGCCGGGCACGGGTAGGGGTTTGGAAGTAGGGGGCCCATGACCTGGCCCAGCCCAGGCCCATTCAAATCAATCAATCAATCAATTCATCCTCTCCTCGTGCACTCATTTTTAATTTCCACGCACAAACAAATAAACACCACCTCACCCGTATCTGTATATGGATTGTTTCTTCGAAAGTTTAAATTGTTTTTACTCCAATATTGACTCACACAACAGTACACACTAGGACACTACACTAAAATACTTATTATATAAATTTTTAATACTCCATTATTTATTGGTTAACCTGGTTGGTAAAAATTGGGTTTACAAGTTTGAAATTGATTCATTTGGAAATGGTCTCAAGAGGACCAGTGCATTGCAGTAGGTGGTGTATGCTTAATAAGCAGCAGCTGGTTTCATATCAATCTAGCCACCTTTTGTGCATAATTTTCGTAAGAGACACGCGACATCAATTTATTGTTGGACCATTAATTGGAGACATATATAAAATAACCTCATTATTGTCCAAATCTATGTAAGTTGCTTTCAAGCAGTTTAATCTACCTCATACCAATCCATTGATCTCCCAAGTCCAAGTCCAAGTGAAGTGAGTACAATGTGGTTGGGTTTGTTGATGATGTCTTGTCTGCTAATTTGTGCTGTGCTGTCACATATCGAAATTCATGGATCATTTCATGAATAAAATGATTAACTTATAGCTATAAATGTTATAGCCTCGCTAGCCGGACCCCAGAGGGTGTTGTGAAATGTTGTACTGTGAAGATTGAACTAAACTAAAACACCTGGTGCTAACCTAGGGAGGCCCAGTCTCATGTATCGACCAAGCCCATGACAACAAACTAGAAATGATCAATACTAAGCACCTATGAGCCTCATGTTACGGTTACATTTTGTCTGACTTCTATTTCCTGCATTGTTATATCGTCTACAAGTTGTTTAGTTGGAGACCTGATGCGAATATACCGGGTGTAAGAGGAACTCGGTTCTTTAAATTTTCAAGGGCCATCGGAAGCACATCAAAAATTGTGCAATGTGCGGTGCTCTTTCTGGACCCTACCTTCGGCTGAGCCATTTCCCTAAGGGCCTGCCGACGTCTCCAGACTCCCTAATGTTGCCATCCACATTCCTGTTCAAGAAGTTTAACTCAACCTTCATAGTTAAGTTCTCATTTGAATATTTGCTACCACCACCAAGTGTCCTTCACATTTGAATAAGGCTCAAGTGCCTTCATTACTCGTTATAAGCCCATAAAAGAACTCAATTGCCACCAAAATCCTCCCATTAAGAATGATAAATAAACTTGAAAGATGATCATAGAATCAATCTGACAACTTGAGAATGATAAATAGCAAATAATAAAGCACAAGTTCTTGTCACAAACCTACTTCAGAATTCAAACACAGCATTGTCACTGTTGAACCCCAAACAAGAAACACCAAGATCCACCCCATAAACAAAGAAAGAAATAATAAGAACTGGCGAGATTGTCACAGTATCATCATCTTCATAGCTTTGTTATGCATCCGGTCCACTTTTGTTTTTAACTAGCAGAGAGCGTGTATATATGATCTCCTATTGACATGGCAGTTGAATGAAACCGAGGAAAAAATAGATATCCTTGGAGCTGCAACCGGAAATGAAAGAATGTGTTTGAAGCAAGCCACACAATAACCAATCATGTTTCAAATCCTATTATCGGGGAATAACACAAGGCCTGCTTGACTTGAACATAAATGGAAGGAAAGGGTAAATCGACTCACCCAGAAAATTTAAGTTATCTTGACATCTCGAAGAAGCCGAGCAGCCATGGAGCCATATCTTCTTGCGTCCCAGTCACTTAGTGTCCCATCTTGGAGTCTAGTCAGTAGTACATCTTCCTTGACATTCTCACCGCCACAATCATATGTTTTATCCAACCTATTTGTAGTCTCGTCAATTTGATCATTTTCCAGCTTGGTTTCTTCTGTTTCTACCTTCTTAGTCTGTTTACCAGAGATCTGACTTGTTTTTTCCACACTGGATGTCGGGGCTTTCGATGTCATAATGAAAAGTTGAATACTTGGATGTCGGTACTTTATATCCATCTGTAGGAGATTTGAATTTAGCACAATTTTGATTAAGGAAAGCTAGAATTTCTTATTCAGGGCTCAAAACTGAAAAGTGGATTCCCAACACAGTTACTAGACCTGTGCCGCATTCTCATTTGCCACAGAACCACTTCTGAGTTGGCCATTAGTGTAACACGAATAGTTCAAACCGTTAATTAACATGTGGATAGACCATCATCTAGAGTTAGTTGATGTCTATAGGTCACCAAAGCATCTTAGCTTCCATTCATAACCATATCTTAGGTTATTCACACTTTATTGGATCCCAATCAAGTACTTTGAAATCACATGCACAGCATATATTACACTAGTTTTTATGTAATCAGAGTCAACGGCTTGAATATTATTGAACAGACCTTAGCTTTTGGAACAATTTTCACATCGAAGTTTCTCTTCCACATATCAAGCATTTGCTCATGAACGGTTGTAGAACGGATCTCATGCCCCAACTACATGAAAATGGTAGTAACAACTCAGAGCATTAATCAGAATGATTATGAAGAGAAAATGCTATATGTTGAAACATCATACCAGAATTGTGGTTTTTGGTCCAGAGAGTGCAAATATTGTCTGCAACAGTGGTTCCAAGAGATGCTCTGCATACACCTTAAAACCAACAGGCAGGAAACTCAACGGCTGGCTTGAAATGATGAGACAGTACAATATGACATAAAAACTAAAAGGAAAAAAAATGAAAGACACCAGCCCAAGATTTACTAGAAATGCCCAACCCACTGATGTTCAGACGCATTGAAAAGTAAATTCGATAACCGCAATATCAAGATTTCAAATATAACTTTGGTAGCATACTCAGTTCACTCTTTGTGAATGACTTTCTCCCTATAGATCAATGATTCTTGTATCTAGTGATACACTAAAGTAGTAAAGTGCAATCAACTATCATATCCTCATAATTCCTAGCAAGCGAGAAAGTACACCCTCTCAAACTCCCTTCTCAAATTTGTGAGGTACATTTATATAAAAAGCACAAGAGAAGTGAGGAACTAACAAATGTGACACCAAATTTTCTCAAGTGTGCCCCATACTTAATGAACCAGTTGCAATATCATACTGAGATGTGGACAATATGAAACAGAATCTATCAATATTATTAGTGCAAAAACACAAGCATAAAAAAAACTTACAACATCAGTTCCAATGATGAAGTCAAATGGTGGACCAACTGCACTTATATGATCTTTGTTTCCCCAGTCCAACTCTGCAACCTGGATTGAACCAAATGAATCTGCAAGGAACATAATCCAGGTAAGATATAATATTCCCAAAGTAATTAAATTCTCAAATTACTAATCTGAAATTCCAAAGCACAACCCAGGGTCTCATGGCTTGTCTTTATAGCGAAGCTACTGTCAACCAATTCAATCAAGAGAATCTGATATACAACACTCAGAAGAAGAAAAAGAAGTTAAATCACACCTGAACCAGGATTCATTTGCATGATCCTTGAAGTATTCCGCTCTGCATTTCTTGTTAGGAGAGGCAGGACCTCCACTTGGTCTGTTGCAACTACATCACATCCTAGTAATGCCATGCCTGAAAAGAGCAGACCATATCAGACTAGGCAGCATACATGCTGCCTGTTGAATTAAGGCAAGTGGGACTGCATTCAAGCAGAACAGTAGTTTCAAAACTGTTAAGGAATAGAAACACTCACCAAAACCAGCTACCCCACAACCTGCTCCAAGTTCAATAACACGTTTTCCTTTCATTTTAGACGGGCAAAATCTTCCCTTTCTGCAATTCTTTTCCTGAAAAAAGCAAATAATTCTTGATTATGAACTGAGAAACAAAACAAAATTACAATAAGAGAAGCAAGGAGCTATATAGGCCTCCAGAACTATCCCGACTCCTGAATGAATGCCAAATGAACACTTACGATTGAAGAAGAAGCCTAACTGCAAAATCCAGGAAATGCAAGCAACTAGACACAGATTTATCCCAAATTCCCAATTACCAGAACAAAAACCCTAAAAGCAAAGGGATAACAGAAATTACCAAATATTTGATAAGCACCATTGATGCATCCCAAACTGTAGTTCCTAAATGCTTTGAATTGGGATCCTGCCACGATGAAATAAACCTTTCCACTGTCAAATAAGTTACTAACAAAAAATATTACTAAATATTATACTACATAGTTGATGATCGGGCTGGAATGAGATACAGGGAAAACATGCATATATACCTGACAAAACTGCAATTGATGTCCCAAAACTTCAAGAGAAATTGCAGATGTGCTTGGAGAATTCAACCTGGGATATAGTAAATTGCAACTCTTTTAGCACACAACCTTGTGGGTTGCAGCAAATTCCCAGTAATAGATTTTAAATTTGACAAAAGAATCAAAAAGTGTGTTTCTTTAAAGAAGAAACTGAAGAGGAACTCCATTTCTAAACCTGTCATGATCCATCAGATTGCTCAGCCCTAAATCCCAAACTACTCACTGGTCCAATATAGGTAACGCCTCAATCAGATAGTGAACTTGGATACGGCACTACAAGAAAATCACCAAACTGTAGAAAAACTATGAAGACAAGAACCAATTCATTAGTTGTGTTAGAGAATATGATTGTGTTGTGCATCAATCAAATACTAACAATGATTCCTTAACAATAAAAACAGACTGTAAAACCCAAATACTAAACTTCAGTTCTGTCTGCTCCAAGAAAAAACAATCATAAGAGGAAACGATAAAACCAAAATCAAAAGAAGAAGCTAAAGCTATATGGGATTTCTGGGAAGTTGCCACTAGCAATTGAAGCACAAAGCGGTCTGGTTTTGGTCGCTGTGAGATCTCAGCAGCCAAACCATAACTGGAGTCAAAAACTATAGACGAAGACGAAGAACGAAGAACAGAGGCTAACCTGAAAATTGGGAGACCGAACTCTGTGGCAGTGAACCTGAACTGAAACGGTTTGTTTCTGTTCTTTCGGGTTTACGAGTCATTGATGATCCGAAAGTGAACCATGACCCGGCCCATGTCCGAGAGAAAAGCGGATCGCAGACAAAATGTTGAAACCGATCGAGAAAGAGGCGCGAGAAAATCATTGAACGAGCCCAACCTTCAATTTCGGTTTTCTATAAAGCCCTCGTTACTCTCTCTTTTCACACCTCACCATTTTCACCATCTTCTTCTTGTTGCAGTCAAGATCATCAGAATTCTCAGAGGTACTCCTTCACCTACTCAGCTCTACATACTTCGTTTATCGTTGGTGCTCTTTTTTGTTTTATTTTATTTTATGCCTCTCTTAGAGAAACAGATGATGTGAAATTGGAACAAACAATTGAGGATCTCCATTGGCTTTAGAGGATCGGGATTTTAGATTGTCTTTCTAGGTGTCCGTACATTTTATCAATTGAGACCAAAATATGATTTTTTTTTTCTTCTTCTTTTCTTTTCCTTTTCCCGTTTATGTTTTAATCAATGGTTAGCAAAGAGCAAAATGCACCAAATAAAGTTTTCAATTAAGAAACCAGTAATCTGTGTTTAGTGTCATTTTCATGTTACTTACCTTACAATGTGTCAATGTCATTGGACATAGTGTGAATGTATTATTATCATTCGTCATGGAACAATCTGATATGAATTTGCTATTTTGCTGCAGAGGAATTAGCATTAGAGTCAAAACTTAATTTGCATGCATCCCATTTTTCTTTTGTATAATTGTCTATTGGGTGTAGAATTATAGACCAATAAATGTGTCATCTCTACGGTAATTCTTGACCCACATGAATACATTATTTACATGCATATACTGGTGGTGGTGAAGTGCTTTATTTACAATTTAGCTATCTTTCTTCCCCTGCCATATAGTTTAGGTAAAACATGGTTTTCTGGGTTTGAGATTGTTGTAAAATTTGAGTTTGGAGGTGTAAAATATATGACATAGATGCCAAAATGACAAGGATTATAAGTTTGAAAGATATGTGGGGTGTTTCTCCCTTGCACCTTTTTCTGATTGCTCAAATGGCACTGGGTTTTTTGGTTAATAAGTTCTCAACATTCAGTCATGAATGTGGTTATCAACTTTCAGTCTTCTCACTGTTTATGCTTCTGGCTTACCGCAGAACATGTTTCTTTGTATTTTTTTACCAATATATAGCACTGTGTCATCTATAGCTTGAATTATATGCATGACACCGTTGGTATTTGCTACATGCTATCAATGGGTTCCTTTCCATGATTCCTTGGGTGTTTGCCATATGCTGTATGAGAAGTTAGAGTAACACCTTGGATTTTTTTAACTACTAGACTGTTCACCTTAGTACCATCCTACCAAACCATAGTGGGCCAAGCGGTGAGATGCTTTGAAAACCCCTTTGAGGTCTCGGGTTCGAGTCTCTATGGTGAGGGTACCTACTACTGATTAAAAAAAAAAAAAAAAAACCTTAGTAGCATCCTTTAATAAAGCTGTTGTGAAATCAGTTTGTGGAGGCTGAGAAGCTAGAAGTTTGAAACATTTTTCGTACTAATTTAAATTGGAGTAATCTGTTTTCATAATCCAGCAGTTTACCCTGTTCAATTGATTTAATTTTGCATCATATCATATCTTTAGTAGTTTGAGGAACAACATGACTTCTCCAATAGAGATAAGTAGGTCTTTTTCTGTCAACTTAAATCTATATGTGTTGTGCTTGTGCTGTCACAGCTCAGTCATGGATACTTTTCTCTTCACATCTGAATCTGTCAATGAAGGTCATCCGGATAAAATCTGTGACCAAGTCTCTGATGCTATCCTAGACGCTTGCTTGGAGCAAGACCCAGAAAGTAAAGTTGCGTGTGAGACTTGTACCAAAACGAATATGGTTATGATATTTGGTGAGATTACTACAAAGGCAAAGGTGGACTTTGAAAAGATTGTTCGTGATACCTGCAGAGGCATTGGGTTTGTGTCAGCAGAAGTTGGTCTAGATGCTGATAAATGCAAGGTCATTTTGAATGTTGAACAACAGAGCCCCGACATTGCTCAAGGTGTCCATGGAAACCTCACCAAGAAACCTGAGGAGGTCGGTGCTGGGGACCAAGGCCATATGTTTGGATATGCCACAGATGAAACCCCCGAATTGATGCCTTTGACCCATGTTCTTGCAACCAAGCTTGGGGCTAAACTGACTGAAGTGAGAAAGAACAAAACATGTCCATGGCTGAGGCCTGATGGTAAGACCCAAGTAACTGTTGAGTACAAGAATGACGGTGGAGCCATGGTTCCACTCAGGGTTCACACCGTCCTCATCTCGACTCAACATGACGAGAATGTCACTAATGATAAAATTGCCAGTGACCTGAAGGAGCATGTGATCAAGCCCGTCATTCCATCACAGTATCTTGATGACAAAACAATCTTCCACCTTAATCCATCAGGTAGGTTTGTCATTGGCGGGCCTCATGGGGATGCAGGGCTTACTGGTAGGAAAATAATCGTCGACACTTATGGAGGGTGGGGTGCTCATGGTGGTGGTGCATTCTCTGGAAAGGATTCTACAAAGGTGGATCGCAGCGGTGCTTATGTAGTCAGACAGGCTGCAAAGAGTGTAGTGGCTTCAGGCCTTGCACGGCGTTGTATTGTTCAGGTTTCTTATGCGATCGGGATGCCAGAGCCATTGTCTGTGTTTGTGGACACTTACAAAACAGGGAAGATTCCTGATAAGGACATACTGGCTTTGATCAAGGAGAACTTTGATTTCAGGCCAGGGATGATCGCAATCAATCTTGATCTGAAGAGAGGAGGCAAATTCAGGTTTCAGAAGACTGCTGCCTATGGACATTTTGGTCGCGATGACCCGGACTTCACATGGGAGACGGTCAAGCATCTCAAACCTAAGAGTTAGATAACTTTTTTCTGTTTCTTTCATTAAGCTACTGTTATTCGTTTAGTTGTTCTTCGGAGATAAGGTTAGGAATCATGTAGTTGAAGTAGTTGAGGATAATAGAGGTGTTAACGCAGATTAGGAGTTAGCATTGTTGTTTCCATGCGTTTTGTCATCATTTACATGTTGGGAACGAAGAAAAATACATTGGCCAACAGTGCTCTGTGAAATTTTTCTGGTACAATTGTCACTTTTTGCTACAGATCTCTGCCGGTTGAAATGAAACTTGCTAGCATTTGGATTAAAAAAAGTTAATTCATAAATAATTTTTACCTTTGTAATATAATTCTCTTGGTTATGAGGATATTACTTGGGAATAGAATTTCATTTCTATTCCTGATAGTCTATCCAAATGCTAATTAGATATTTAAGTGAGGTTTTTGTGTGTCTGAAATGAGATAATTTAGAGGGGGAGGGAGGGAGCGATTTATGTGAATCTTTACACGGATGAAATCTTAGAGTTTAGAAAAGTTCGTGTAATGTACTCAAAAGCTCATTCAAACCGATTCATGTTTGTAACTAGAATTAATGAATGTTTTGGGCACGCCATATTTTTCTCTTCTCTTGCACCGTTTTCAACTCACCTATAAATATTTAAAACTATCTTATTATTTTATTGATAGTTACCGACATATATAAACAAGTGTTCCAAACATATATCCGACACCCGACTCTACATTTACTCAGACATGTGAGTACTTGACACCATACTCTAGTCCATTCCGAAGTTGGTCGAGTTGAGTTAATGTCATGTTCATTTTGTCAAATTCGAGTCATATAAACCCATAAAAATCAATATATTATATGTCTAGTACTCGACACTCAACCTTAAGCCAATCAACTTAGAACTCGTATAGAATCGGATTAGGGTTTTCAACAATCTTATTCTAAATTTGCCGGCTATCTGAACACATGCGACCTCAATAAAGGAAAATAGTTCCAAAGCTCGCGCGTTTTATCGAAAGAGGTTCGCAAGATAGGATAATAGAACCCTAACGACCAAAAGTTGAGTAGCTTGAAGAAAAGAAATGGAAGCTGAGAAGACGACATTGATGTGTACGATTCTAGCCATTGATCACACCAGTTTCTGTTACAGAGTCTGCTCTGCTTGCGAGAGGGCTCTCCCGGATAATTCCATATCTCTCTGCAAATTCTGCAACACCTCCTCCTCCTCCTCCTGCGGCTCCAAACGCCTCTTTCGCATTCTTGTATGCACATGGGGTTTTCTGGGTTTGCAACTTGAATTGGTTGTTGTTTTGTTCATACAAATTGATATTTAATTCCTGATTTCGTGGTCATGTTTTGCCAGATTTCTGTAGCATCGGATACCAAAGTGTTTACAGTAATCTGCTTTGATAGAGCAGCTAGGGTTCTCTTTGGCTGCTCTGCTGACGATTTTTTTGACTTTGCAAAGCTTAATCCTTTTGCTGGTAATTTTCTTTTTCTCATGAAATTTGGGTGATGGAGTTTTCACTTCCATTTTTACTTTGAAGTTTGCTGTCAAGTTCCAATCACATAGAACATTTCAGCTACTTTTTCTTACCTGTTTTTGTTTTCTTGTGAGATACTTTCTTTGTTCAGCTGTGGATGCTGGACAGATTCTGGTGGGTGAAATATGTAGGATGACTCTGTCTAAACCAAAAAATGGTAATGCTCAGCATCTCAGAGTGGCAGCAATTGATCCGTTGAGGACAGGCTTTAAACCGGCAATCGTCACTTTGAGGGAGTTGTATGGAGTAAGAGCCTCTAGTTAATGGCTTCTACATTTGACTTGTTATCTATGGGCTCACAAGATTGCATTGTTTAACCATTAAGCTTTTGTTATTTACAATTAATGTTATGAGGATGTGAATTTGTTTATATTGCTGGAGAATATTGAATTGTGAATGCTGTTGAAGCTTATATAGTTGAATGCTTAATTGATAAACGATTGTATTTTACCATCTTCTAATGAATGATTAAATTTTCACTCAGCTAGTCTACACACGCAAATTAGTAGTCTTTTTGCTAACTGGTCAAGTATGCATCATCTTCTTTTTATATTGATATATTTGCTTAAAACATTGTTGAAATAGAGTATGGGCTTTCTAATGATCTTGAATTACCCGTGCATTTTAAAACACATGTTTATACCCAGAAAATGTATTGAATCAAATTAATCATAAGTTTCCATAGGCAAAGTATATGATGTGTTCTTTTTATTATAGACTTCACATGTTAAATAATTTTTACGAACCCTTTGTCAGAAAACTACATTCTTACAGAGGAATGAGGCTGCTGAAAACAAATACTGAGATTGCTGAAGGCAATCATGTCATGAACATTCCTTCTCAGACAACAGTTTTGCAAACTGCACACAATGCTGGGATGTCGTGAAGAAGGGGAGGCCAGCTTAGATCAGACCATTACTGTGGAGCAAACCTATCATCTATCCCAGTAGTAAATTTCCCTTGCATCCAGCTCTTCAGCATTTCTAATGATGCTTTAGGCTGATCCATTGGAACCATGTGACCGGCATCATGGACCTTGAGGAAAGTGAGGGGACCGTGGTTTTTCATCTGTCCTGCCTCTGCACCATCAACTGCAAACGGGACAGTAGGAGATGCTACAAATTGCTTCTGACCAGACCATTCCATGGCATG
>JAYMTK010004469.1:0-11090 GCA_036897405.1 Pelargonium myrrhifolium | reverse complement strand
CCCAGGTCTTCTTGTCTGTCCTGCCACGTGGGTGCCTCTGACTGGTCCGGGGGCGTAGCGTCATTTTTGGTAGCATCAAACCCATAACTACACCTCATATCATCGGCAAAGAGGCTCGAACTCGAGACCTCAAAGGGAATCTCAAGCGCTTAAACCGCTTGACCCGCATGTCGTTGGTCTTTACAAAGTTAGTTATGAATAAATTAGTTAGTGTCCATTTTAATTTATTTGAACACGTGTCTATGAAGATGAAAGAGTACATAAACAACACTGACTAACTTGATAGAGGTTTGAGTATTTTGCTAGGATTTTTTTTCTCTAGGCGGCAGCTTGGTAGCGGCAGTTATGATGAATAAAAGAAATAAAATATCTAAAAGGTTGGTGGGTTATGTTTTTACTCGAGTTGAGTTAATTGGTGTTGGGTTTGTGTCCCACCGAGGAATTTGTTGGTGTCCTTGACCGATTAGAGGATTAGTTAGAGTCCTTAGTTAGGAGTTGAACGCTTTCATGACTATGCCTTAACTGTTTTGTCTCTTACGTGTGATTATGAGAATATGAATTTCTTTAGTTCCGCCGATCTGCGGGTTCTATTTGTGTCTATTTTGAGATGGAGTTGACTGTTAAACTGGTCAAAGGTTTTGAGGTAGATAGATTTGCTATTTGTCTCTTGTACTCCATTTGGAACATCTCTATCTTTAATAAATAATATAAATTTGTTCTTAATTGAAAAAAACATCAAGAACGATGACTAACTTTTCTTTATTTTTTTTAAAAATAAAAGATGACACTTGAATGAAGTATCACTTCAAAATCAGTTGGTTACAATGAATAAATCTCGTTTGAGACTTGCAGACTTACCCCATTTCCTAAGATTCATCACAAAACAATACGATCTTAGATAAACATAAGTCATTTTGTTCACATGTCGCTTACTAGATACTAATTTAACCCTATCATACTAAATGCACTATTGTCGTTCACTCTGATGTGTAGAGCTTGACCCTATTTAATTGCATCAGACTCCACCACTTCCTTGCCCCGTCCTTGATTGACTATCTAAGACGATACTTTACGTATTGATATTGTCTTCTTTTTTTTTTGAAAAGAAAACCATGCATAAAGGAACATTACAAACCAGTCCAGACCTTATGAAGGCCATTTCTTCCTAAGTTTGCTAAAATATGAGCTCCCATAGTTACAGTCCTAGAAGCCCACTTACAAAAAGAAACAGAAACAGAATTACAAATATTAATAATGTTCTCCCCAATGCTCCATGCTTCTTGATCTTCAAAAGTTTGATGACTGAAATCCCTGCATATAGATAATGAATCACTTAAAAAGCCACAATTGGATATATTACAATATTTAGCAAACAATAGTGCTGATAATAAGGCCTGGATTTCTGCTTGATATGCTGAGGAAGCTGAAATAGGCTTGCAAAGTTTGGCTAGCAAATCACCCTGTCTACTATAAACCTCCCAACCAATTCCAGCTTTGTTATTATCAACGGACCCGTCACAGATAAACAAGAAGCTATAGTCGTGAGAACTCAGCTCTGATAAGTTTTGAATTCTGCCTTCTCCTTTCTCATCTGCATTATGACTTACCAAATCGCGTTCTCGCAAAGCCCTTGCATTCATAGCCTTCGTCACAACACCTATTTGACACTGGGCGAGATTGACTACTCTATGCCAAGAGGCCTCCTCGTGCTCTATAACATGTTTATTCCTATCTTTCCAAATTTCGAACGCCGTACACAGCAAAGTTATAAGCGCCAACCAGCTTTCTACGTCCTTAGACATCTTGCTCGGGTAGCATGCACGCACCATGTCACTAAAGTTGGTATGACTTGAACATCTAATAGAGAGAGAGGAAGCAAACCAGATTTTATCCCTATTCGCACATCTGAATAGCATGTGATTAACATCTTCTTTCTCTTTGTGACAGATTTGGCAGATGTCATTCTCCACGAGCCTTCTGCTTCTGAGACTAGAAAGAATCGGGATAGCATTCTTGATGCATTTCCAAGCAAAGACCTTTAACTTTTCAGGGATCAACGAGTGCTAAATTCTCTTCCACACCCCCGAGATTGAGTTATTCTGAATACCCCTCCTTTCTTTGATAAGAGAAGCATATCCTGATTTTACAGAGTACCTCCCGGACTTACTTTCTAACCAAATAGGTTTATCCCTACTTCTGCTCCATTGCAGGATTCTAATGTTCAAAATTTGGTCAGCAATTTCAGGAGGAAAGTGACTGTGAACTTTATTAAGATCCCATTCCTTTAGCCCAACTTGAAAAAGGCACTCCACCTTAGCTTCCTTGTATAAGTTCATATCCAGATTCCACTGAATGATCTTGTCACCTACCCATTTGTCCTTAAAATTTTTGATGAGCTTCCCGTCCCCCACCGTCCATTTTGAGAATCTTAAAATGATTTCTCTACCTTCACAAAGGCTTTTCCAAATCCAAGAGGCATCTTTCCCACATTTAGCCATCCAGAGATTACCATCTTTGGCATACTTATCGCTCAAGCATCTACTTATCAGACTTGAAGAATCCGACGATATTCTCCAAAATTGACTAGCCAACAAGCTCAGGTTGAAGGATTCCATGTCCCTAATGCCTAAGCCCCCCATGCCTTTAGGCAACTCTAAATAGCTTCTGGAGACCCAGTGAATATGTCTTTTATTCCAATCCTTTCCCCGCCAGAATCTTACTATGAGCTTGGAAAGCCATTCAGTGACATATTTCGGGAGTTTATAGATATTCATTAAGTATAGGGGAAACGCACTTAAGGTGAACTTGATAAGAACTAATCTCCCCGCTTGAGATATGATTTTTGCCTTCCAAGACGACAACGCAGCTTCCACTTTGGCTTTTAAGGCGCAGAAAATCTCTCTTCGCGTTACATCACCAAGATGAGAAACCCTAAATATTTCCCCGGTCTGCTACATTGCCTCATAGGAAGGATGCCTTTGAAGATCCTAGCAAAGGACCTGGGAATATTGCGGCTTAGATATCATTCCGACTTTTTGTAGTTGATACTTTGCCCTTATACTACTTCATAATTGGAAAGCAGCCCTCTAAGACGATCACACGAAGATAGAGAAGGGTTGGAAAAGATAAAGAGGTCATCTGCAAATAAAAGATGATTAATCCTCAGACCACCCCTAGCAATGTTGAGACCTTCAATGGATTTAGATTCCGCTTCAAATTCCAATTTCCGCGACAAACATTCCGCACACAAGAGGAAGAGATAAGGCGAAAGAGGGTCACCTTGTCTCAAGCCCCTTTTTGGCTTAAACCATTTCGAAAGTTCACCATTGATCATGATACTATACGAGACCGAGGAAATGCACTGCCAAATAAGATCTCTCCATCTAGCAGAGAAACCCTGAGCCTCCATAACTTTCATGAGAAAATCCCAACGAACTCTATCATAGGCCTTACTCACATCCATTTTGAGCGCTGCCTTGAAGGTTTTCCCCTTATAATTTCTTTTGATAGAATGGATTATCTCATTAGCTAAGATAAGATTGTCTTGAATTCCTCTGCCAGGGACAAACCCATTATGAAAAGGAGAAATTAGAGAGCTCATGACCGATTTTAGCCGGTTAGCTAAGGATTTGGCAATAATCTTGTAGAGAACGTTGCACAAACTAATCGGCCTAAAATCTTCTGCCTTCGAAGGATGGTCCACTTTAGGTATGAGGACAATAGTCATTTTGTTAATGGACTTAGGAAGAAAACTTCCATTGAGAAAAGAAAGAGCAACACTAGTAACCGAAGGACCAACAACATTCCAATACTTTTGATAAAAGAAAGTAGGGAAACCATCAGGCCCCAGAGTCTTCAGGCCTCCCATTTGGAAGACAGCTTCTTTAACTTCTGCCGGAGAAAACAGAGCCTCTAACTTCTGAAATTGACATGGAGAAAGCTTCCTCGAGATTAGGGCGGTCCAATTATCCATAGACCTAGACCTCTGCTCACTAATTAAGTTGTCCACATAGAACACAGATTTAAAGTGGCTGACAAACACCTTCCTAATGTTACTGGAATTATATACCCAATCCCCGATATCGTTAAGAATAGCAGAAATCTGATTCCTTGCAGCCCTTTTAGAAGCTACCAAATGAAAGAATCTCGTATTCCTATCACCCAAAGAGAGGAAATTTACTTTTGCTCTCTGCCTCCACTTATCCTCTTCTCTTTCTAGGATCTCCTCTAACTCCTTCTAGAGCCGAATACACGTCTCGATAAGTTCATTAGAGTCCGGATTAGCCCCAATTTCAGATTGATTACGGATGAGCTTAGAGGTAATAATTTCCTTCCTTCTTCTATCATCAGACAAGGTGTATTTCCAAGAGATTAACTTATTTGCTATTAAAGCGTGATTGTCTTGAATGCTAAACAAAAGAGATCCCCTGTCATTCAAACACCAAGAATCTTGCACAATTTGCTTGCAAGCAGGATAAGATGCCCACCAGCTCTCAAAACAAAAAGAACGTTTGGGCTTAGATGACGGGGACAGGTTAAGCACCAAGGGGGCATGATCTGAGGCCGCGATAGGAAGAGAAAAGAAAGAAGGGGATGGAAACAAATTGAACCAGTATTCATTCGCAAAACATCTATCTAGAACTTCAAAGACAACATTCCCCGCCGACTTTTTATTAAACCATGAAAATTTTGGCCCATCCTTCTTGAGCTCTCAGAGACTGAGACTATTAATAAAGCGCTTGAAGGAATTCGCACCTAGAAATGAGAGAGCGTTTTTACCAGACTTATCCCCAGGGCGAAACACTTGATTAAAATCCCCAATTAGGCAAATCGGCCTATCCTGACCCACTAACTCAGAACCTAATTCAGTCCAAACCCGCTCATGCAAATGAACCACTGGATGCCCATAAACACATCCCAGCAGCCACTAGGGGTTACTAGGGCTCTTCAACTCTAAGATGATAAAATTGGAGTTCAAGGCAATAGAATTCTCTAAGGTATTGGAGCGAATACCGACCTAGAGCCCCCCTCCTTTATTACATGTGTCAAAACCCCAGGATTTGACACAGTTGAAACTAGAAAGTTTACAGTCTACTTCTGATATTGTTAACTTAGTCTCTGATAGGAAAATGATATCAGGGTTGAACCGTCAAACCAGGTCTTTGAGATGACGAACGTGTAGGGGTAGACCCAAACCCCTACAGTGATGAAGAACTCGTCGAAACCCAAGAGTCTAGGGGTAAAATTAGTATTTTATAAAATTATACAAGCATATGCATGATACATGATGAAAGATAGTCTATTTCCGTCCATTTTAACTGATGGATCGCAAATTAGATAGTTTAAAATATCCTAAAGTAAGTTTGGCCTCCTAATGTAACTCTAATGCAAATAGGTTTCAAAAGGGGTATCTTTATGTAATTACAAAATAATAGAAAAACCATAGAAATACGTATAATTTGAAACGGGGATGGTAGCAAACAAAGGAGCACCCAACCGGCGCTTCTTATCTTAAATCCGCTGTAAACTAAACCCTCTCGCATTTTCTCCGGTAAGCTTTCCACCCTATATATGCCTTCCTTGCCTTTCCTCTTTGCTGAAAATTTATTTATCTCCCATGGTTGTTGCCTACCATCTACTTCTTTGGTAGAAATTCCAAATGGGTAGTGTTCACTTTGGATGCCAAGAATCTCATTTTTATTTGTGATTGCCTCTAATGGTCCTGGATAAGATATGGTTTCTAGCTTGCTAGCATTTTTATTAACTTGTGTATCTTAATAATATATTGTAGTGTTGAATTATAAGTTACAAGCTTTACCCAAAAGTTTTTGAAGAAGTTCTCCAACAAATTTAATTTGGTGCTTATGGTGGGCTTGGATTAATCGGATTATGTTCCACCTCTTTGTATAATGATTATAAGTACGAAGCAATTTTTTTCTTTTGGTTATGGTATCTGTTCGAATACAGTTCTAATGGCGGTGAAAACAGACTGAATGGACTATTGAAATGATTTTAATGCAGCTCCTTGTGAAACTCTCCCTCTCTCTCTCATAAGCATAATTCTTGCAGTTTTTCTTTCTTTGTTGATTGAATTTTGTCATCATTTAAGGTAATATGGCATCTTCTTTCACTGCAATGTCAACGGCTGGCTCCTTAACTGCTCCTAGCAGTCTGTTGGATAAGAAGCTTGCAGTTTCATCCAATACATTATCATATTTTGCTTCCGATTCCTCAAACTTGCTTGGCAGGAGACGGAATGTGATTCTGCGTAAAACACGAACCCCAAAGATTAGTGCTATGGCAAAGGATTTATATTTCAACAAAGATGGGTCAGCAATTAAGAAACTCCAAGTGAGTTGTGAATTAAGACATTGTTGGGTTGCTTATTGGTTTATAATGTATTTAGGGTTTTATTTTATTTTGCATCTGTTAGTCCATGTGAAACTCCTGAACTCCCTTTTCTGTTACAGAGTGGTGTGAACAAGCTTGCAGATTTAGTTGGTGTCACTCTAGGTCCAAAGGGCAGGAATGTCGTTCTGGAGAGCAAATATGGCTCCCCAAAAATTGTTAATGATGGTGTGACCGTGGCCAAAGAGGTAGGCTAGACCATAGTTTTATTGCACAAAGTTGTATGTGATTGTGAAACTGATTGTTGGTTTTCTAGCTGTTCTTCTACTTCTGAATTTGTCTAGTTGTATTAGTTTGCATAAAACTATGTTATTTAGTCATTCGCCCTGGTAATCATTAAAAAAAAAAAAAAAGAAAAAAACTATGTCGAGTGCAAAGTTATTCAACTCTTACAAGCATAAAATGCCTAGATTCATTTTGTATAATAATTGTTTTCTTTCCTAGATTTTAATTGCTGTGCCTTATTCCTAGATTGGAAACCTTGGATCTTGTTGATATTTTTATTGTTTCCTTTCCTATTCCCTATATTTTAATTAATGTACTTAATCCTAGGTTGAATTGGAAGATCCAGTGGAGAACATTGGCGCCAAGTTAGTGAGGCAAGCAGCTGCTAAGACCAATGACTTGGCTGGTGATGGAACAACAACTTCTGTTGTTCTTGCACAAGGTCTTATAACTGAAGGTGTCAAGGTTTGTGATCAATCAAGTGGACCTGCACTTATTACAGTTCATTCAACGATTGTGTACATAACTGGTTGAAGTTAATGATTTAGGTGGTGGCAGCTGGGGCGAACCCTGTTCTTATCACTCGAGGCATAGAGAAGACAGTAAAAGAATTAGTGAATGAGCTGAAACTGATGTCGAAAGAGGTAACAGAAATCATCCTGGATGAGTTATTTTTGTTTTGAGAATAGATATGTGGTATCATTATAATAGAGCTGAGATAGAACGTTCCACTGGGTATTTGACAAGAACCACATGAAATAACAGGTTGAAGACAGTGAACTAGCAGATGTTGCTGCTGTTAGTGCAGGAAACAACCACGAGATTGGAACTATGATAGCTGAAGCATTGAGTAAAGTGGGACGGAAGGGTGTGGTGACCCTTGAAGAGGGAAAAAGTGCTGAGAATAACCTCTATGTTGTTGAAGGGATGCAGTTTGATCGTGGGTATATCTCACCTTACTTTGTCACTGACAGTGAAAAAATGGCTGTAGAATTCGAGAATTGCAAGGTATGCAATTATGTTGGTTTTTTGTGGCACCTTCATTTCGCTTTATGGACTCTCATGCTCTAATCAATATTCTGTATTTATACAGCTGCTGCTTGTTGATAAAAAAATAACAAATGCAAGAGATCTTATAAATGTTTTGGAAGAAGCTATTAGAGGTGCATACCCGATTGTGATCATAGCTGAAGACATTGAACAGGAAGCTTTAGCAACTCTAGTCGTGAACAAGCTCAGAGGGGCTTTAAAGATTGCTGCACTGAAAGCCCCTGGCTTTGGGGAGCGCAAGAGCCAGTACCTTGATGATATTGCTATTCTGACTGGAGGTTCAACTTCTAGTTCTTTTTTTAGTTTCTATTCTTCACAGTTCCATTGGAGCATACTAATAATCACACGGGATTTTGCTTTTAAGACATGTAGAATGGCATTCATTTTTGGTATGGATGGTTTTCTTTGCTGCTTTCCTTTTCACTGTTGTTTTGAGATTGTTGTTAATTGCAGGAACTGTAATAAGAGATGAGGTGGGACTTAGTTTGGACAAAGCTGGCAAGGAGGTACTAGGCCATGCTTCCAAGGTGGTCCTAACCAAGGATTCAACTACAATTGTTGGTGATGGCAGCACACAGGAAGCTGTGAACAAGAAAGTTGCTCAGATTAAAAACCTTATTGAGGTATGAGCCTGTGTACGGAGGATTCTGTTTGCATTATTTACGATCTCATATTGTTTTGTTAATTAATAATTTATTTTTATTTTGCGCAGATTGCAGAGCAAGACTATGAGAGAGAGAAACTTACTGAAAGGATTGCAAAACTTTCAGGTGGTGTTGCAGTGATACAGGTATAAATTTTTTTCTTTAAAGGTATTATGTGCTCTTTAGCAAAATGGTTCTTTCATATCTAGTTTTTTTTATTTTTTTTATTTGGTTTATTGTTTGTAGGTAGGAGCTCAAACTGAGACAGAACTAAAAGAAAAGAAACTGAGAGTTGAAGACGCTCTCAATGCTACAAAGGTAATATAATTTTTTATACAAGAATATCCATGAATTTGTTTTGTTGTCTCACAATGATTTTCAAGACCACCAAGGCAGAAGAAACTGACAAGTAAAATGATTTTCAGGCTGCTGTTGAGGAAGGGATTGTAGTTGGTGGTGGATGTGCTTTGCTCAGACTTGCATCGAAGGTAGATGCTATCAAAGAAAAACTTCTTAATGACGAAGAAAAGGTACAGTTGTCTTTTGAAAAGTTTAACTCTTTGCTAACTCAGTTCAGTTTGGCATCTGGCATCAGTTTTCATCATGTTGTTTACTCTGTCTGGAACCAAATTTAATGTTATCCTTTAGTCAGAATTGCTTAAGTTTAAGTTGCGCTCTTTTGGTTTATATTTATTTGCTGTAGGTGGGGGCAGATATTGTCAAGAGATCTCTGAGCTATCCTCTTAAATTAATTGCAAAGAATGCTGGGGTCAATGGGAGTGTGGTCAGTGAGAAGGTAATCTATTATCATCTATATTGTATTAGTTTGTGTGCTGTTTGTGTTCTCATTTTTTTAAATATTTATTTCAGGTTCTCTCAAATGACAACCCAAAATTCGGATACAATGCTGCAACTGGGAAGTATGAAGATTTAATGGCTGCTGGAATCATAGATCCGACCAAGGTTAGTTTCACATATGAGCTTGAGCTCAGACTGCTTAATTACCTGTTTGTTGACTTTGCCGTTTTGTGCCTTGTTGTGAAGTCACAGAGTTTGTGAAAATTCACTGTAAATAGAAAATGAAATGTGATGATTTAATAATCTTGATTCAGGTGGTTAGATGTTGCCTTGAGCATGCGTCTTCCGTGGCAAAGACTTTCTTGATGTCGGATTGTGTAGTGGTTGATATTAAGGAACCTGAACCTGTGCCTGCTGGCAACCCAATGGACAATTCAGGTTTCTAATGTTTTTGTAACTACAACATCAAATTCTTACCTACTCGAGTAATCTTGATTTGTTCTTGCTTACTCAAGCTTCTACTACTCGTGATTGTCTCTCAGGGTATGGCTACTAATCCTGTTCCAAGGATAAACGCTCGCTCAGGGAGAGCAAATGATCCCTCCAGGTTGAGGACTAGACTAGAAGGTATATGATTTTGTTAATTTAGTTGTTGGTGTTGCTAGAAAACATAGCGAGAAAATATTATGATTTCATGCATATCATAATGTGTTACGAGCAACCAATAAGATATATATCATGCATATATGTTTTTTTGGAATAATAGGCCTTGTTTGGTAACATTTATGGCCCTGCAAAAGTAACCCAAAAAAAAAAACGTATATGCCTCATCTCAAAAATTAGAACTTCAAAAACTTCATTTAAAATATTGTCACTTGAAATCTCAAGTTTGAGCTTCGTGTGCATATGCTTGTTGATAAAAAAGAAAAAGGAAGATTATTTTACATATTGTCGTGTATGATCACTTGTTTAAATAAATATTAATGAATAATAATATATCTTTGACGAACTTCACCTGATGATGCTATGAAAGTTGAGTCTTAATTTTTGTCTCAGAATGTTTGTATAAGAGACATGACCATTTAAATATTTGTCTGTGTTTGGAGAGTTGTTAAAAGATGAAATTAGAGATTGTGCTTTGGCAGCAAGTTGCATCTACCCTGATAGAGAATCAAATTCCGTTAAAATTAACGGACAAAATGGACAGAAACACAATTTGGATCTAACATGGTAGTTACATAAACAAAAAATTCTTTAAGGTAGTAAAGTGATAAATTGGAATCTAATAGAGTAGTAACCTGCAATTACTCCTTACATTTAACTGTGGACGGAATGGACGAAAATTACTTCATGGTAGTCAAAAGTAATGAAAAATATTTCAGAGTAATCTAGTACAAAATGTGTTTAGTTGAGACTTAGAGACTAGTCTTTCGTAATTTTCTCTAAATATTATGCTATGTCATCTCTACACTAGAGACAAATTCATAATACTATAATAGCAATAATTCTTTGATTATTTTAGAGCTTATCGTAAACATCATGTCAATTAAATTAAATTAAGGTAAACACATCAATTTAGGATTTGAAATTTTGCATATGAACCAGATTTTGTCATATTTTTTTGAAACCTGAACGGTCATTGAACATTTCTATATATGGATCTAAAATGATCATTGCCATTAAATTTTGTCAGTTTTTCTGTTAAGTGGTCTAACGTAGAATTTAAAATATATTGGTGTGACGGATCATGTGAGTCATTTAATACAACTAGATCGTCATGTCAACAAAATAATTGTATAAAAATAATTATTTAAATATATTTTAAATGACACATCAAATCAACAAAAACGAATTTGGGTCTATATTGAAAGTTCAAAAACTAATTTAGATTATAAAAAAAAGTCAATGACTCAAATTAGACTCTACGCTCACTTTCATTGAGCAAATTGAAATTTTTATAATTTA
>JAYMTK010004468.1:0-11090 GCA_036897405.1 Pelargonium myrrhifolium | reverse complement strand
ATTTTGGCACAAAATGAAGTTTAGGGACTAAAATGGCACAAAATGGATACTTCAGGGACTAAAATGGAACAAAATCCCACAATAAAACTTGCACATTTGGCACAAGACTCCTAACACTAAACACGGTCGAGTGTTTTTTATTTGAGTTATATGAGCATCAGTTGACTGATATAACTTATATCAGCAGACTAACAAGGTGATGACACCTCATTTAAAAAAATCTTGAATCCGGACGTGTCACTCCGTTCCCACAAATTCACTTGGGTGGCTACAAGTGAAGTTTAATGAGTTGTCATCGCCTCATTAGTTTGGTTTAAGTTGCAACTGATATAAAGTTATATCAGTAAATTGATGCCCATTTTGCTCCCTTTTTTTCCTCATCAATTTTAATATGTTGCAACCTAAGTGAGATGAGTTAGAGCCGATAGATAATTGTCTAATAAGAGCGCATGAGTTTCGTTTAACCGGACATAAATTAGATATGGGGCCCATATTGTCCTTTTCTTAGGGCTCAACACAAAACGACGTAAAAACTTGACAATTTGGGTTGCGAGCCTTAGAAGGACCATTAACGAGCCCGACCTAGTTTTTTTTTTTTCACGTTGAGACTCAAATTGTCAGCTACTACAGTTATGATCCTATGGTTGCATCAGCATAGTTTTGTAATATAAATTACAGGGCTAATTTGGGGAATATTGGATCAATCACAGACAGTTGAAGCCTAAAACCCTAAACCCTTCACTCGCGCCACCAGTCACATTGTTCTCTATCACATCCCCCGAGACTCTACGAACCATGCGACCTCCGAGGGGCGGCGGTTTCAGAGGTGGCCGTGACGGAGGACGCGGTCGCGGCGCAGGCGGCGGACGCTTTGGCGGTGGAGGTCGTGGCGGCGGTGGCCGCTTTGGCGGTGGAGGTCGCGGTGGCTTCAATGAAGGTCCTCCGGACGAAGTCGTAGGTCTGTTCGTTCTCGCGCTTCATAGTTTTGTTTTGTTTGGATGCTGAGAAACTTGTCATTTTCTCTGTTAAAATTGCTCTAAAAATCATAGGTTTGTTTGTGTAGAGGTTGCGAGTTTTCTTCACGCTTGTGAGGGCGATGCAGTGACTAAGCTCACCAACGAGAAGATTCCTTACTTCAATGCTCCAATTTATCTGCAAAACAAGACGCAGATTGGGAAAGTTGATGAGATCTTTGGTCCTATCAATGAATCTGTATGTTCTTTTTGAAGTTATTTTAGCTTTTGAATTGAACTCTGATAAATTTGATCCTTCGATTTCATCACCTGCCACCAAAACATCAAGTTTTGACCATTTATGTCATAAAATTTGATTTCTTTCAACTCATTGATATCATATTTTTTTGCCTGTATCATTATTTTGGTTGGGTGTGAAGGCAATAACTAAAGATTGATGTGAAAATAATCAAATTTTGAGACTCAAAATGGGCGAATTCTGTGATTAATTAGATCAATTAGTGAGATATCATTGGTGTTTTTTGGCATTTTTTTGATGTGGTTTCTTTATTTTTGCAGTATTTTTCAGTTAAAATGATGGAGGGCATTGTGGCAACTTCATATGCTGCTGGTGATAAATTCTATATCGACCCGGCAAAACTCTTGCCTCTTGCAAGATTTCTTCCACAGCCAAAGTATGTTTGTGACATGCTCCTATTGAAACAATTGTTGACTGTTCTGTTTACATTATCAAGATGTCATAATGTATATTTGATAATTGCATGATGAAGACTAAGGTAGCGTTTGAATTAATTTTTTATGAACAAGAAGTAGTCCTTACCCAAACGTGAAGAATGCGAATCTCAATTCTCATTCTTGAACAAAAATTATAATTACAAAGCTTCCCAAATGTGTGATCACGTGAGCTAAGCTAGGCACTTCCCAAGTGTTATTAATCACGGTAATGTGGCAAATGTGCCTAATCTTTGTTAAGGGACAATATGGACTTGAATATTACACCAATTTGCTTACTGGCTGATGACCCATTTTGGATGCTCTTATTGGCTTATATTGCTCCGTTGTCTTCTGTCTAGTAGCTCACAATTTGCTTCGGGTGCATTGGGTATTTGTGCAACACTATGATATTATTGAGTTGGTCAAGAAAGGCACACTGTTATAGTGCAAATGGGTGTTTGTATATGTTAGAGTGTAAAATTAACATCGGGCCTTACACTACGAGTGTAAGCTGTAAGTTAAGTTGGGTTCTCTACTTTGTATTGGAGACTTATAGTCCTAAAGTATTGTGTGAGTGTGAGGGGACTCATTGATCCTCTAGAGCATAGGTGTACTTTATATATGGATGCCTAAACATCACATGGACTTTTCAATCAAATTTTGATGTTGCCTCTCTCTTACGCTACAGGGGACAAGCACAAGCTGGTAGAGGTGGTCGTGGGGCTGGAAGAGGCGGTTTTAGAGGTGGCAGAGGTGGAGGTGGTGGCTTCCGTGGAAGGGGTGCCCCAAGGGGAGGCAGAGGTGGCCCCCCACGGGGCCGTGGCGGCTTTAGGGGCAGAGGGAGATTCTAGAGCAAGATTATGTAACATTAACAGTACTCTTCTCTTTTTTAGTCGACATTTCAAGATACATTGGTTACACATGAACTTATAGTTATTTGAATGCTAGTTTTTTTCTCAAGTAATTGACGTAAATGGAGTGAGCAGTTCTTGCTGCATTTTTGTTTGTGATAGATGTATTAGCTGCATTTGCAATGAAAGTTTGCATCTGATTTGTTTTTGCTAATTGCTATCGAATGGGTTTTCTTGTTTATGAAGATTAGTAGTTAAAAGATGTGTGTTATTCTCTCTTGTTTGTTAAGGAACTAGTAACAAAATCTGATCAAAATTATTGTTCTTTAAAATTTAGTTATAGTACATGAAAAATTGAGCATCATACACTTGGAGCATTGAAACTATCTATAAGCTTGTGTATTGTTTTTTGGTTTAGTGAATCAATTAGTTTATGTGAATCGATTAGCCTATATCTCCTTAGTACCAAACCCTTCTAAAATGAGTAGCGAGTTGTTCATCAAATTTCGAATTTTGAGTAAAAATGTGTGGATTTGCTCTACATAACCTAAAGATTGATAGATTATATTTTATGCTATTTGAATATGCAAAATGAATCGAGTTTTGAATGCCCACGGAAGGGTATAGATCCAAATTGCTAGATGCTCTATCAGAAGTTTAAATAAAAGATCCAATTTGGCATGTATACTTTTGTGTTTGGACTCAGTGTAGTTACTGAACTTTTGTGTTGGACTTAATTTGGTCTAATAGACTCGAAATGGTTGTCAGAAGTTCCATAAACAAAATCAGGTCAAAACACAGAATTAAGGAACTATATTGAGGCCTCATTTGGTAACACTACTACACCTTCAAAAAACTATTTCTTTTTAGCTTATGACGCGAGAAGTTGAGAGAGAAATAATCACATTCCAATTATGTCATTACTTTATGATTTATAGTGAATATTTTTTTATAGTTATGTACTTTTTAGTCATTTTACAAAAATCAATTTTAAATTATAAAATTTGACATTTAATTTAAAAGTGATTCTCTATACTTTTATTAACAAATAATTATAACTTTTAGAAGTTGTTCAAAAACCATTTCTAGTTTACGAGAAGTGCTACCAATTGCTCAAAAAGCCATTTATAGTTTACGAGAAGTGTTAGCAAACAAGCACCGAGTTAAAAACCGTTCAGTAGTTCATAGACTAAATTGGGTCTTTTAGCAAAGCTAAACTAGTGAGGTGTAAATGACTAATTTGTCCTTGGAATGCAATTTCACCTTCCAATCCCTTTTCATCTCCCACTTCTGCTAGAGTAGCAGACCAGTCAGTCTCTGATAAACCCTTCCCTTAAACGATTTTCTCCATTGCTTCTCTGCTCTCTCCGTTGAGCTCATGCTCTCCTCCGCAGCCATGGCCAGCCTCCACGCGAGCCCCAAAACCCTCTGCACCTCCTCCTCTTTCCCGACTTCTAACCGATTCAACACAAGCTCGATCAATCGTAGCTCCACTCTCCAAACTAATCTCTTGAATCGAAGACCGCATGCGTTCACGTCCATGGCGTCTCTCAGCTCCCGCCACCACCACATCAACCACAGAGGTAAGCGCCAACGGACCATCTCCAGTTTCCGCATCAGAATTCGTAGAAGAGGGCTTGTCTGTCATTGGTTGTATCAAATTAGGGTTTTAAAGCTGCACTGTTGTTAATTTTGTGATTTTTGTTTTGTTTTTGTTTTGATGCAGTGGTAGGTAAGTCTGGGACGGTTTGTTTCGCGAGAATTTCGTCCACTGTGAATAGTCAAGAAACTACTTCAGTTGCTGTGACACCACAAGTGCCACCACCTCCGTCTTCACAATTGTAATCAATTTTATTCCTTTTCTGTGCCGACATTGTATTTGTTGGTATAGAGCTGTAATGTGTTGGATTTCCTTGTTTTGTAGTGGGTCGCCGCTCTTTTGGATTGGAGTTGGAGTTGGACTCTCTGCATTATATACCTTGGTGCGAATGTCGAACACTCTTATTTCATTGTATAATGCATTAAGTTAGTGTTTGAATTAGATTTTGTCGTTCAGAATGGGAATTAAGAATCGTAATGAGAATGAGATTCAAATTCATCATGTATGTATGTATACTTTTGGTGATGAGAATTGCTTTGGAATGAAAATCTCATTTCCATTTTATTTTTTTCTTAATTCAAATGCTATCTTAATAATATTGGTATTTTGCCGCTTCAATTTTTTTTAACAAATTGATGTAATTGCAGGTGGTTACGAACTTGAAGGTGAGTGCTAATCTCCAATGAGGTGTGGTTATATAAGGCCTTGTAAGTATTTGAAAGTTTTGGTTGTCGTTTTTCGGAGGTAAAAGATGGGCTGATCTTTGTCCGCTCTTCTCTGTCACCTTTGGTTGTATGTAGTGTACTAAGATGAAGTGGTCAGTGGCGTCATCTTTAAGATTGGTAGGATTCTGTAAAAGTTGTAGTGTAGTTGGCATGTTAGGCTATATACTTCATAATTATCTTTATTCTTCTAAATTTGATTGGGGCAATAGCCGATCTGATGAGATGATTAAAATTCTGTGGCATAGTAATTAAAGTCTCAAGGCACACACAGGTGTAGGGATCCTTGGTATCGAGGTGCAAAGTGGAGGCATGTGCCTCATGAAGGCAGGCGCACAAAGTTCAAAACATCAAAACCAATTTTCATACAATCATATTCACATTCTGATTCACCATTACTAGGACTGCATATGAAAGTTTATGAGATAAAACGTCATTGCATATATATATATATATATATATATATATATATATCTTAATGAATAGGAATGTCTCCGGTGATTTGTCTCAACTATCTCCATTTGCCTTTTTGGTATCTTTATTGGGTATATAATCCTATTGCTGTCCATGCTACATAGCTATAGCTATAAGTTTTGTAGTAGCAGAATTTAGCCTTGGACTTCTTTCATATGATTTCATTTTTGTTCAATTACTTGTTTGCGACTTTTTGTTAATAAGTAATGGAAACCTTTATTTTATATTTTCTAGAAATATGCTATGCAACAAGCTTTCAAGACTACGATGGGCCAGATGAATCCTCAGAACAATCAATTTGGCAATTCTGCCTTTTCTCCAACATCTCCTTTTCCATTTCCAATGCCTCCAACATCAGGGCCTGCAACCTCACCTTCCCCTTTTCCATTTCCGATGCCTCCAACATCAGGGCCTGCAACCTCATCTTCCCCAGCTGCCTCCAGAACTGCGGTTCATGTAGATGTACCTATGACAAAAGGAGAACCAGAACCAGTAGCTGTGTCCACAGCATCAGTTGATGTCAAAGATGGTACAGAAATTAAGATTGAATCAATTACCTATGAAACAGATGCTAAAACGGAATCAAAGAAATATGGTAACAGATATTCTCTACTTACTGCTATTTATAATTTTTATTTTACATCAGCACCTGTATATTGTGCATACTATATGGGCACGTCTAAGTTTTTTCATTATTTTGTTACAACTATCTTGGATTCTATATTATTGAGAATTTTCTGTACTGCCATTTCCGCATACTTGTATGCTTTAACACTTCCATGCTTCCTGCTCCAATTGTAATGTTTATTTCTATGTTTGCATGTGCTTGCAAGCACAACAGCAAATATTAGCTGTATGTCTAAAATATATGCTATGACATATATGTTACAAATTGAATATTAATTTAGCCATCATCTGTTTAGTAATTTCTTGACATGTTGCTATTTGTTGGGCATTTTCTTATCGATATTCTTATGCAACTTCCATTCACAGCCTTTGTAGACGTATCTCCAGAAGAAGCTGAGCTGAAGACCTCGTTTGAAAACTATACAAATGTAGAAGAGACGAGTTCTTCCAAAGATGGTCAGTTTGTTGGAGAGGTATGTCTTTACTGCTTAGCTAAATTGCATGAGTAGGTTGTCATATGACTCTTGTTTTTGAGATTGAACTAGTTGGGTATTGTAAAAATAAATGTTTCCCACCCTTCAGAATGTAGCAGCTCATAAGCAGGCTGGAGGTTCTTCTGATGGGTCGCAATCTACTCGTAAGTTAACAGCCCAGTTCAATCTACTTTTGGTTTCTCGTTTCATGCTGCTCTCTTTGTTTCCTACGGATCAATTTTATTTGTTAATGTTAATGTAAAAACATGCAACTAATGCTGATGAGTACCTAGTGGTTATCTCATTAAGTAGAATATATCAGATTTCCAACATTATAAAACAAACTTCCAGCTACGCTGATTTGGATCTACTGCCAATATAATTGGTATCCCCTTTTATTTCTTTGTTGATTCATCATCCCTTTCAAAGTGACTACAAGGCAGAATCTAGTTCCTGGTTGATGTCTAAAATAGTTGATATCAATATGTTTGAAGTACGACTCCTTACATATATAATCAATAATTAATATACATCTTGGGTCATGGCATACATCGCTATTGTGATTAATATGCTTCTTGAGCCATTTAATACGGTATATATATTGAGATGCATTAATCTTATCTGTATGGCGCCATTCAAAGATTATAATTATTGTTGGATTGTTGCATATAAAAAAGTTTCAAAAGTAGGCGAATCAATGAAGTGCTGTTTCTGGCCAAGGGCAATGCAATTTTGCTTGTGTTATATGATGTTGAACTGTTGAATCGAATTTCACCTGCTATATCTTATTATGTGGAGTTCAACTTGCATATCTAGACTTGTATCATCATCATTTGAGAAGTCTAATCTTCCAGTTCAATTCTTTCAGGAATGATATTCTGTGGCTCTTGACTGTCCTCACTTTGGCACTTATATTAGTATACTCTTTTCTGTTCATGATGGTAAATGCAGGTCCTATCATGTCAGTGGAAGCTCTGGAGAAAATGATGGAGGACCCAACAGTTCAGAAGATGGTTTTTCCGTAATATAGCTTCTTTTCTGTTGCTTTTTTTATTGAGTTTCTAGATAGATAGATAGATAGATAGACAGATAGACAGATAGACAGACAGACACACCTAATAATTAATTTTACATAAATGTCACTAGAAAGTAAGAATAAGCCCTTTACAATACTCAATTCTTTGATAGATAGATAGATAGATACACACACACACATATTGCTAATAATTAATTTTACATAAATGTCACTAGAAAGTAAGAATAAGCCCTTTACAATACTCAATTCTTTGTTGGATTATACCATATGTCAGGGGAACTTATCAAAGAGGATTAATTTTAGGATAACCAACAAAATGAATAGTTTTCCCTCCTTTCAAGTTTAAAAATGTCTCAAAATTGAACTCAATTCTTGCAGCTATTTACCTGCAGAGATGAGGAATCCTGCTACTTTCAAATGTATGCCCATTCTTCCCTGCCGCTTCTTTTATTTGAGAAGTTCATGTGCCGGTTATCTTTATTGTTTAACATCATCATTATGTTCAACTCTATTTCTAGAATTCGATTTTTTTCATTCTTTTGATGCATACATGAATTTACTATGTAAATCCTAAGTTTTATTAATATCAAGGCAGCATTGAGCCTATTGTGCCTTTGTTTAATAGGGATGTTACAGAATCCAGAATACCGTCGGCAACTGGAAGACATGCTGTAAGTTATCTTTTCTGTTTTCCTTATAATTTGATTTTATTTAAGAGATCTCTGAGTATCATTGACGGATAGATTTTATGAGCTCTATGTAATTAGCTGTGTTTCTTTTTAATAATTTTCTCACAAAGATAGACTACACATTTTTCAGTTCTAGTGGTCCTCGATTCTTTTCCCATACTCTGTGTTGCATTTTTTCTCAGGGCTAATATGGGTGGAAGTCCTGAATGGGACACTCGTATGATGGACTCCTTGAAAAATTTTGATCTTAGCAGCCCCGAGGTCAAGCAGCAGTTTGGTAAGTCTGGAAGTGCCTGGTCTATTGTTGCATTATGCATTATGCCTGGTTCTCAACTTTTTTTTTTCTTTTCCTTCTATTTCTTGACAGTTTGATATGATGCAGTAATGGCTAGTAGTTTAATTCAATAATTCTGTTTTACTGGAATCATTTGTTTTTGTTATCCACCAATGATCTGTTTGTGCATTTGAGCTCTTCCTTATTTCGCCTCTTTTTGTGTGGAAGATCATGATGAGTGTTCCTCACTTTTAAAATACATGATCTAGATTTTGACATGTTTATTCTTGGCCCACATCATGCGTTTTTGGGCTATCGTAGCAACCTATTGGGACCTACATAAGTATTTTGAGATCTTCTTGTAACAATACTCAGTTTCATGTTCAATAGCTGTTATCACATCGATTTAGTTCTTGGTTTGATGTCTTTGCATTGATTGTTTTTCATGCATTGTTGCAGATCAAATCGGGCTTACGCCTGAAGAAGTTATATCAAAGATAATGGCCAATCCTGATGTTGCCATGGCATTTCAGAACCCTAGAGTTCAACAAGCCATCATGGATGTATGTATTACTGCTGGATTAATTCAGTAATCAATTATTCTTCCTTATCACCTCTCTAACAATACATTGCTTTTGCAGTGTTCACAGAACCCAATGAGTATTACGAAATATCAAAATGACAAGGAGGTAATCCCAAGTTCCATTTATTTCAAAAAATAGCGTTCTTTTATTTTAGTTTTATCTTCTCTTTATCATGTTTTGTATCAAACTTTACTTTATGTTCCCTCCGTCCCAAGTGAGTTTCTTGGTTTTCTTTTTGAGAAATATTAAGAAGTTAGTGTTGTACACCTATTATAAGGATACTATTGATAATTCATTCCTAAAAGGGATAGAGGACGCTCATTTTGGGACAAAAATGCGAGAGAAAAAACATGACACTCATTTTAGGACGGAGGAAGTATTTGTTTTGGTTGCTCTTATTTTAAATCCAATAACTGTCACTCCTAAGTTGAATCATAGTTTTGTGGTACCGCAGTAGCTTTGAACCAACCGTTTTTATATGTTTACTACCATGATCATGCTTTTTATAACTTCTTTTGCATGTGCCGTGTTTTCGTGTTCAGGTTATGGATGTTTTCAATAAAATATCGACACTTTTTCCTGGAATGAGTGGTTAACTTTGATTCTCAAAATGAAGATGCCAGTTGTGTTTTAAGAAGGTTGTGACAGTTTGATTATACCTTTTGGAGGTGAGTAGCTCATACAACAAATACAAGGCTATTCCATGGTTGCACAAGTGTAACAATAGAGTCTGGAAAAGTTTTTACCAAGAGATTCTTTCTTTATTTTTATTTTTATTTTTGTGTGTGATCTGTCTATCTGTCTGATATAGATTATGATGATCATGGGATTTTGAGGTTCAACATTATAACACTAATTGTACATGATTGATTTGTTAGTTTCAGTTTTGGAACTAAGGAGTTTTTAGTCTAATTCTATACTTCATTTTCTTCAATCCCAAGATGAATGAATGTCTATTTCCTTTATTTGCTACCAAAAATTATTAATAATTTTATTGTGCTCAATTTTTTTTTTCTTTTCTCTCATGAATGTGTTTTTATCTTGACAAATTAAAATAATTTTAACTATGTTATTGATAATTTATACTCAACATTAGAAGGAAAAAAAAAAACTTAATTTAGTTTTTGAACTTAGTCCCTAGACTTTTTATTTTTGGTCTTGAGATGGTCTTTGAATTCTTGTACTTAACCTATAGGTGACAATTTAGGTTTCGGGTTGTAAATTGTAATCGGGTAATTTGGACCCAACCTTGTAATAAGCGTGTGTCTGTTTGAGTTTGTGAGTTGGGTTTTACGTGCAATATGTGCGTGATCATGCAGGTTTGTCTAATCCAACCACAATCTTTTCCAATTGAAGTCCCACCACGAGATCATGTCTATTTTATGTGATCCTTTAGCTTGAATATGAGATGTGTTGAGTTCGACTACAAATTGTAAGCTCTACTTGGATTCATATTGGTACCTAATTTGTTTTATGCTTCAATTCAGTGCTCAAGCTATTCATATTGCGTTAATTTGTTTCGACAACAATGCAATTTGATTATGGATTGGTCTAATTTGTAACCATGCGGTTAAATGAAGATGACGTGACATCGTCCTTCCACATCTGTTTGTGCGCCATCAAGTTGAGTACTAACATCTGCATTTGTGTCATCAAGTTGAGTACTAATGTAAAACATAGAAAACATTAAACTATCTATTTGGGTCACTAATTATTACAAATCGACTAATTTAGTATTTGAATTAAGATAACTACAAATGAAGTCTCCAGATTAAATTGAAAGCTCACAAAGTGGGTCTCGCCGTCAGTTCCGTTGTAATTTCTGTTAGTTTTGCTTACGTTCTAACGAAAATTATAACGAAACTGACAGTAAAATCCACTTTGTGAGTTTTTAATTTAATTTAAAAACCTTATTTGTAGTTATCTTAATTTAAGTTTTAAATGTATAACAATTGGGTAACCAAATAAGTACTTGTTTAACCTAAAAGGAAAGGAAAAACCATAACCCATCGTGGATTGGTCCAGTGGTGCCAGGGGCTGGATTTTGGAAGGGCGGACCATGGTTTGATCCC
>JAYMTK010004467.1:0-11090 GCA_036897405.1 Pelargonium myrrhifolium | reverse complement strand
GCAAAAATGGTATTTAGAAAAATTATACAAATCATGTGCATGGCACATGATGAGAGAGTCAAATTCCGTTAAAACTAACTGACGAAATGGACGGAAATAAAAAATGGTAAGTTTAGAGTAGTAACATGAAACGAAAAAAAGTTTAAGGTAGTAACATGATAAATATGTATCTAAAAGGATAGTAATCTATAATTTCCCCTTAACCTTTTAAAGATTAACCATTGTGGATGTTCTAAGTTAGTTAGTATCTCTTGAGTTTCTTTTAGGGAACAATACGAAACTTTTATCCCAAATCACTAATCAAAAGATTAACAATTACATCGGAAATTTTTTGACCAACCCAACCATCTACATTAAAAATCGACTCCGATGACCTAACCAAGGCATGAGCCACGCAATTAGCCGATCTCTTAACATGATTAAATTCCACATTATGCCAAATTTCTCGGAACAAACAATATATCACTAATAATCAATCCAAAGGCACTGGTAAATACCTCCCCTGTGGACTGGACTACTTGAATAACAGAAAGTGCATCCAATTCAACTATCAAATTGATCCACCCCCTATCCTTAACCCAAAGTAGAGCCTCACGCATTGCCAAGCTTCCGCCTCCCAGGTCGTTGGGCAGCCCCACCATCATCCTTCGCCCCTTCCCTGGACCCTGTCATCCCCATCCCTCACAATCCACCCTACTCCTACCTTGCCCACGTCCACCAACAATGTTGCATCACAATTAACTTTAAGCCTTCCACGAGGCGGCTTGCACCGTCTCTTGAGTTTGTTAGAACACATATTTATGGGGATTCAAAAGTAATTATACAACACTAATTAATTGCTCCTTAATTATTTCTAAAATGTAAACAATGACACTTATTTTGGAATATGAGATTATAAATATGATACACTAACATTTTATGAGAACATTACTAACATTTTGGAAAATAATAAAATGTATCCACTTTGAGAAATAGTTCAAAATAATTTTTTTTATATAGAAAGGTGTTGAAATCCTATCTTGCAACGACCTAAGAAACCTTCAAATCGTATATATAACAAGGAACACGAAAGAGACTTTGCCTCTTAACCCTAACCTATGGCTTTTGGCACCTTACTGCACCAAAGTGTTATCTTACACCACCACCACCAAGAATGTGTTGAGTGGGGATCGATCTCAGGACCTCATCTCACTCACACAGCTGGATTAACCAACTGTGTCACCCTTAGTGGTTATAGTTCAAAGTAGTAGTGATGATATGTTAACATTAACCCTTAGTAATGGAATAGCACAATGGTAGTAATCACTACAAGTATTTGTAACGGTCCTGATGACACGTTTCTGACGGACTTACGTGACACTTTTTTTTACAAACACGTTATTATAAAATCATTGATTTTCTTTTTCAACGGAGGTGTTTCCAACGGCCAATTGCCGTCGAAAATACGTCGGAAAACTTTGATTTTAATCGGAATGTACCTCGGATTCACAACATTTTCTTGTAGTGAGTTATAGTAGTACTACATGTGACTAATAGTGAAAATTTTGTGATTAAACCCCAAGTAAAAGTAGTATCATTGTCCCATGGAAATTTAAATTCAAGACTCAACGGAACGTAAGTAGTGTTTCTATCACGTGGGGGAGCACCTACTTTATAAAACTTGGTGTACACTTAGATCATTTTAGTTCAATCAAGTCATCAATAACATATTTGAAATCATGTTTCATTAATTGTAACCTTGTTTTGTACAAATATTCACTTATAGGTAAAATTGTGTAAGATTTTCTTATCTTGCTATATATTTTCTTGTCCGTCTGTTTTAAAATAAATCTTATTTAACTTGTATTTTTGTCCAAAAATAAATATTTTGCGTTCTATTTTTAAAAGTTAGTAATGCATAAGTTATCATTAGTTTTCTAATAAGTTAGTTAATGGTATTTCTTAAGTTTGTTACAACATATGCGCATGATACAACACTAACTTTTTTTTATTTTTCTTAAAATAGAAAAATGACACTTATTTTAAGATATATGAATTATATTAAATAACAGTAATAAGTTCTATCCATTTAAAAAAAATTACAGTTGATTTTAAGTATCGTTTCTAATACAATTATGTTTCAAGCGAAAAACAATAATATTTATCTAAATATTCAGAAGCCCCTTTTTGAAAAAAATATATACACATTTTGATATGATATTCATTGAATGATTACTACGACATACTCATCTTGTTTCAAAATGAGTGGTTTAATCTTTACTTTCCGACATTAACATTTGCCTATGTGTGTTTTCATTATTAACAAACTCAATATGTTTTTTTTAATCCAAAAACTCAATATGTTAACTAATAGAAAAATATTAAATGTCTTAAATTTTGTACAACATTTTATAAACAAAGTGCGTGACAATTTATATACAACATTTTATAAAACATATTATGCATGTGATGGATTGTAATTCAGTCGAATCATCCACGAAATGGTAGATGTGTCTAGTCTCATTACAATTATATTATACAAATAAATTTATGCTAAACATATAACATTATTATAATTTTTTTTTTGACGCAATGGTGCAAATGCACCCAGTTTCATATATTTTTCAAACAGAATACAAGTCAAGATAATACAAGTACTATTTTTGATCTAATATCCCAAGTTTGCTTAAGGCCAACACTAGCACAGTCACCATAAACTTTTTTGTTGAGAACCTTCTCCCTATGACACCTCCTGGGGCTTGGCCTCACAGTATTCGGCCCCGAGACCGAAACTCGCCTAGAATCGATTACTCCGTACCACAAGTCCCATGACCCGAGAATTTTGACCCATTCCCCCCCTGGAGCCCAACCTCTACTATGTCGTCGGAATCGAAGATCAGCCACACATACATCATCAGCCCAAACTCTATTTTCCTTTTCCGACGTCACCTCCTACTTGATACCCTCGTCTCCGTTGTCTACGGCCGCCACAACCCAACACATCAACCTTGCAGCCTTCCTCCAGACAAGCACCACCTACTCATCATTAAGATCTGACCAATCGTAACCAGATCCAACCTTCACTATAACCATCACCGCAGTCTGTCATTGATCTCGTGAAGCCGCCGTCGAACCACCCCAAAATCAAAACCTTAAAACATCTTTAACTCCTGTAACCACTTTTTACAGAACGCTGAAAGCTAAACGTAGCAGCTACCATAGTCGCGGTGTTGACACTGTTGGAGCAATTATCGTCGGAAACAGAACTATTGCTCACTTGTGGCTCCTAGCCACTGCAACTGCAGCTGCTCCCACCCTAGGTTTAGCATTATTATAACTTAAAAAATTTACCAATTATTATATACTTTTTTTTTGAAGAAAATAATTATATGTATTCTATAAAAAAAAATTGTATGTACTTAATTTTCAAAAAAGAAAAAAGAAAAACCTATTTAAAAACAAAATAAAATAAAAAGCACTAGAAAAAGTTACAAAATTTTTTAAAAAAAAAATTATAACTGCAACGTTGGAATCCAATAATCTCCGATCGTAAATATCTCCAGGATACGATATCACTTTCAGTCCACATCCACTCTCATAAATCATACCAAATCACATTTATCCTCTTTTTTGTATTCACATTTAAATAAACCAATTAACCACGTGGCGTATCCAACTCCATAACACGTCGTTTCTTGTTACTCTCACTCATTTCCGCTCCGCGTCCGGTTCGTGTCCATACTCACACCTCAGTACTGGTCCACTCCCTAATTTTATTTGTTCTTTTCGCTTTTCAGGTTTTGTATATAGTGAGAAAAAAGAGAGCTCCAATTCCAAACAAAACAATATTAATATTAATACTATAAAATACTATTATTATCTAAATAGAGAAAACATGGTTTGGTGAGCTCTGCCGGTCACCGACTCGATGAGATGACGTACGTGGTCGTTTTCTAGAAATATTAGTATTGACCGGTCGTTTTTTTCTAACCCAATCATCTCAAACCTCTCTTTTCTTGGTAGAGAAGGAAGTGGGTTTTGAATCATGTGAGCCTCTCTATCAATTACTTACATTTCACCATCTACATGTACATGTGTATGTATAATGTATTAATTAGGATAGTTTAGTAATTAAATGGTTCATATACTCATCAAAAAATATGTAAAGAAAGGTTTCATTTCAATGCCCAATTCTTGTTAATTGGTAAAATATCAATATCAACTCATTTTATCAATTAATTTGTCTTATAATATTAGGATCCACCTTATGATCAGGTGGTTTGCTATTTGTTTGATCATTCAAACTAAAACTTGAGTGTAGCTGATAATTTGAATATAAATTTATAGATACGTAAAATTCGATCAAATTAATTTTTAAGTCGGATTGTCGAACTTGCGTAAAATTTGCACATTTTACGCTAAAAAGTAAAATTTGATCCACAATCCAAAATCTGAATAATCTGAAGTCATCTGAATATATTCAAATTAGAATTTATCAATCTGAATTCAAACAAATAAACCAGCTCTGTCTAAATTGTCAACTCTACTTGGTGCCGTTACTCTAAATTTCTTATTAGTACTACTATGTGCTGAAAGAGGCGCCTTTAAAATCCTCAAATAAAAAAAGGAGCTGATAAATCCACACTAATAACGGATAAATCCACTCTTTTTTGACCAATCTGACCAAATTACCCCATCATAAAAGGTGGGACCCATGCAACACAAATTACTCTTCCCTTTCTTCATGTACGCAATAATGACCTACTTTTTAGATTTTATTTACCTTTTTAAAAATTTATCCTTCTTGTTCAAAAGTGAAAAATATGAACCAACAATGGTAACTCTTCCTCTATACTTGTATTTCAATTTTTCTACGTTTCCTGTAATTTTTCGGAAAAATTTAAATACATTTGCTATTCTCTACCGCGTGAGAAAATGAGATTTGAAAAATGTTAATTGAGCTTTGAGATATGCGAAAAATTTATTTATCCTCGACAATATTTTTAACGTAGAGTCACTATTTATTATTTACATTTGTGTTCGTTGTTATTCAAAGTTATCTTTAGTGTTAAATTATATTTATCTATCAATTTCTTATTTTGGTTTTGTTAAAACATCAAAATTCAAAACATATCGTACCTCAAATTTTGATTTTCGTTTTTTTCTTTTTGAAATGACAAGAGAATTTAAGCAAATTGATGTATTGTTTAACATTTATATGTTTATTTGGATATTTTAATCTTTTACGAATTAATTCTCTGTTAGAATTGTTTCTCAACAAACATGTTCATATCAAGCTAGCAAATATGGAGTCTAACAATGATTTTTGCATTGAAAGATGTTTTCTTTTCAATTTCATAATAATATGTTGGTATTGTCATATAATGTGCTGGGTTGTGTTTGTGTCAATCATGTCATATTGTGTCAACGCGATCCATTTAATTACCGTGTTAAACATGTTGTGCTCATGTTTTGTGTTCATGATGAACGTGTCGTGTTTGTGTTCCTGTTCAACCATTCAACATGATTATTTAACATGCGAGTTCATGTTTTTGTGTTCATTAAAGTGTCAGTTCATGTTTATTTGTTCAACATGATAACTAAACGTGTGTGTTCGTGTTTGTGTTGGGTCATGCAACATATTCTAATTTTATTTTAATTCTTTAAAATTTTGAATTTGGATTGGTCCAAATGTATGGTTTGAAGCTTTTTTTTTTTTTCAAAACTGAAATTTTTTTTAGAGATGAATGATTAAATATTAAATAAGAGAACACTAACATTAAAATCAGACTCAAACAAATAAGTTCAAGAACAAGAAACCTAAGCAACAAAGCAAAGGCGAGAAGCTGTTGAATTGAATTTTTTGTTTTGGTAGAAATTAAATTGAATTTAATAAAGATAAAAAAATATAGAAAGAGAAGAGTAGGTCCCACTTCAGAAAAGAAGCTGAAAATCAATATTAATATCAGGGGTAATTTAGTCAAACAGGTCAAAATAGTGTAAATTTATCCTGTAATGGTTTGGATTTATCACCTCCCTTAAAAAAAACACTAAAAAAAGTTGGTCAAATAGAGAATAATTATAATAAATTGTCCTTCTTAATATTATAATCGTCTGTCTACATTTTAGTCATCACACAATTAAACTTTGTTTGTATTATCTTTTTATTTCTTATATTTATAAATGATTATAGATTAATCATTGCTCTCTTCAGTTCACATGTGACTATAGATTAACTCACAATGAAGTACTGAAGAAGAGACCACAGTGGTTCTTCAATTGATAAAAATAAAATAAATCAAAGTCAGGAAGCCCAAACCTAAATAGGCTGGGCCGGAGCCTGGGCCCAGATATCCCAAAACTAAATGGGCTGGTCCGGAGCCTGGGCCCAGATATCTGATCCAATAGCTCATCTTCCCTCCAACGTTCGCTGTCATGTACTCTGATGAAAAAGAAGAAGAAGACGACGACGACGACGGCGAAGGAGAAGAAGGTGGTGGTCGATCTTCGAATCGACGGAAATGGAAGGTAGCAGAGAGAATATAAGGGAGTTCATAAGGAAAGAAGTGGGAGATTGGGACGACGAAGTGATGACTAGGGCTCGATTCAAAGCTTTTACTGGTCAGAGATCCGATTGGGAGCCAATTTACCGTTTCTGGAGAGATTTGATTCTCAAAATCGCTCGCCACTTCGGCCTCCTCGTCCTTCCTCCTTGTCACCACCTCAAGGCTCATTGGTTCACTCGACCTCCTGGCTTGTCCCCTTTGTGCCTCGATAATGTGCTTGTGAGTTTTATCTTTTCTCTTCGAACTCTCTCTCTCTCTCTTTCTCTGTCTGACACATTGTGTATGTATTTGTCAGTTGATAATGTACAGTGAAGGTGATATTGTACTGCCGAGTGTGGATCTTGCGGATCCAAGGAGTGGGCGGCTTTCACAGTTATTGAAGAAAGCTAAGCATTTGATGCTCAGATCAAACCCACCACAAGTCTTGCTTAAAGATTCTACTCTCATTCTCACACCTCTCTTGAAGGTATGCTTGCTCTATTTTGCAAGTAGTAGTAATTATAATTCGAGTTAAACTCACCGAGTCACCGTTGATCCTCCAACTATACGAAAATTTATATTTGATTATTCAACTATACATTTAGTATCCAAAAATCGACAATTTAATTTTTATTTAGTCTCATATTTTGCATATGCACTCGATTAATGGACGTTAAGGTTTGTACAAAATTTGGGTTAAAGCAGAAGTTAAATAAGTATTTTTTTGATAGATGGTGATGAGATTGTATAGTATAAGGATGAATGGTGATTTTAAAACTAGTTGGAGGAGCAAGCATGATATGCAGGTATAGTTGGAGGATCTTTTATAAGATGAACGGTTATAATTCAATGGTAGAGTTTATTTGTCTTTCCATGTTTTTTTTACAATTACACATGCTATGCTTTTATGCTTAATGTGGTTTGGAGTAGATTATGATTGAATTACCAATAATATTCTTTGGTCTAGTGGTTATAACCGCTTGAATTCGTTACAGTAAGGGCACATGGTTAAATCCAAACTCTAATTAAATTATCATTAGTGTCTGCAAAAAAAAGAAATTGTACTATTATTTCTGGAGTACTTATTCTACTTATAAGATGTTGTAGTTGAACGCATATGTTATGTCACACCCATTATAGTTTGCACTATTAGAATAAAGCATTCTTATTATGTTGGGGCATGCTTCAGCATTTTATGATATTTGAATTGGCTCAATTGGTAGCCATTGAGGCTCTTGCTGACAAGAACTTGAAGGATAAAATGAACTTTATTCTAAAGGATTGTCTCCAAGATAAATTTCCTTTTTCATTTTCTTGGTTTCTTCTAATATAAGCAGTATTTCATTCGTACATTTATCGGATACACAATGGTTATGCAGAAGTTTTCTATTTTTTTATTTTAACTTTTATCATTCATAAAATATTGCTGAAGTGTTGCATACAAACGCAAATTTTCTAGTCTGATTTAGAATAAATCTGATGTTTTGTATAAATTCATTTCCTTTTCTGGTTTATACAGGATAAAGCAGATGAAGTTGTCAAGCTTTTATCTGAAGCTCATTGGACTTCTTCGTCCATTATCACAATGAAGAAATTTCAGTGCATTTGCGGGGGACCCAATGAAGCATCTGCAATCTTGAGCTACTTGTCTTCTTCTGGGAGAGCACGGTACATCTCAATAGCAACGAATGAGTTTATTGAGGTAATGTATACATTCCTTCTATTTGTTTTGTATTATTTATATTTTTTGTATCCAAGGTACTCGAAATGCTTTTGTTAAATTGTGAAAATCTGGTTGAACTTGAAACTGCTTCGTCTTAGTTGAGCCAGCTTTGCCACCATAAAATATTACTCTGCTTTTGAAAAGTTGATAAAATGAAAAATGCTAGATACCAAGTTATATGCTGAGATAGTTACTCTACAACATAACTCCAGTTGACCTTAGCGTTTTGTATCACATCTTCTGCACGGGTATTGCATATGCAGGGCGTTAAAGTTTCCCTTTCATCTGCAGCAGTTTCTACTACAACGAATTTAGACTCCAATGTACTGCACTTGATTTGGACAATAGAAAGGCTTCAGCAACAAATTGGTGTCATTGACCAACGTATTGAAATGTAATCATTCTGTCATAGTACATGTTTGCCTGAGATTGAAAGCCTACACAAAGAGTTCATGCACATCTATTCATGACATTGGATAGGTGTTTCCAGAGGAGATGTTCTTGACAGATTTTTTTTTTTTTTTTTTTATGATTTCATTTATTTCTTGTGCAGGTCAAGAAAATTAGCATTAGCTTCCTTGAAATCTGGAGAGAAGAAGGTTGCCTTGAGACATGCGAAAGATTTAAAGTTGGCCAATGAGAGTCGAGAAAAATGTACACCACTTCTGAACAGAGTGGAGGAAGTCCTGAATGTTATCATGGATGCTGAATCTAATAAAAGGGTAAACAACAACACTGAATGATAATTTGTACTCGCTCCCACACGCATTGTGGGCTGTGGGCCAAAGCGGACCGGGCCAAAAATGCACATGTTCTTATATGTTGGGTTACTTTTCATTGCTCCTAACGTGCCTTGTCATTTAGTGGGACAAGTTAAGGCCAGTAAAAAGTTTCCATATATGAATGCTTGAGTTTTTTGGCTTGGTCTGTTTTAGGCCCTCCCTCCGCCCGGTTGCCAGGTCTTCACAAACACACGCACTTGCACATGCACATGCACATGCACATACATACTTAAGATTAGCTTTGGCTGCTCATAGCACATCTAAAATGTAGGGATATTGTCATAAATTAGTAAAGTGAGTTTGTCAATCAAAGTCACAGTATTAAGATTTGGAAGTGACATTTGAATATACTGATCCATTGTTTCTTAATGGCAGGTTTCAGAAGCCATCCAAATTGGAAATCGAGCGATAAAGGAAAATGCAATTAGTTTGGAGGAAGTTCAACTCTGTGTACAGGAGCTTGATGAGAGTATCGGTTCACAGAAGCAAGTACAAGAAGTTCTAGGTATTTCTTTTTTATTGTATGTGGAAGAATTGCAATTTTATAGTTCATATCATGTTTGGCTTTACTCCGGATTCTATCTTATGTTTCTGTTGGCTTTGCAGAATCATATCCATCATACACAGGAATCGAGGATGAAGATATGGAGGAGGAGTTTAGAAAATTGGAGCTGGAAGTTGGTGATGTTGGCCTTCACAGTCCCATCCTAAAAACCGGGGGTAATAGTGCAGCTGAAGAAACAGAGGCTTCAAAATTGGCTGAATCTATAAGTGATGTGTTTGCAAATCTCAAGCTTGTTGGAGGTCCCAGTGAAGCAGTGGTACAGAAAAGAGAGAATGAATCCAAAAGGACTGTTGAAGCTGCTTGATTATTACTTGTTGAAACTTGAAACCACTGGATCCATTTTGTTATGAAGATATACATGGGTTGTGAAAATGTGATGTTTGTAAAGCAGAGTATGGGCTCTGGTTCTGGATTGGTCTGTAGCAGTGTATATTATATTTGACTTTGTATAGTTTTGAAACATGTAATGAAGTGTAATCTTGTGAGATAAATTGGTGAAAGTGATATGTATTCCAAAAGTATCAGTTCAGCAGCCTAGTTTTTCCCTCTAATAGTTTTGGTCGGGCGAAGCCTAAAGGCTTGTTTGTTAACTCTACAACTACAAGTGTAAAGGGGTTTGGTAAAAGGAGTTGAAACAAAGAGAGAAAAGTTTGAGACGTGTTGGGTAAATTTAGTTGTAACAAGTATTTATGTTTGTTAAATATTGTTGGGAAAGTTTTGTATTTTAAACGAAATTACTAACTCTGGAAGTAAAAAATAAATAATAAATCAAAACTTGATATAAGCTGTTATTTTGTTGGCAAATTACTATATTAAGGGTTTGCGGTCGACCAATTCAACTTATAGGTTTGTCAATTTGTTTTGTTGGTTGATCAACCAATTCAATAAAACCAGAAAGATGCATGTACATAAAAGATTGTGTATGTATTTAATTTCACAAGCACAACTAAAATAACTTGTATTTCTGTAAATAAAATGAAATGCAAGTGTGTTGGTCATTTGACACGCAAAAAATAGGACATTTTGGACCCAAATCTTTCTCTTCCTTCTCAAGTTGTAGCAACTTTTTGTCATCGTAAAGGAGATTTTGCCATTTGAACACAGCATTGAGAGAAGACAGTAATTATGAATGTTAAATTTGATCACGGCCAACATATAATGGCTTGGGCTTTCCATACTCAACCTTGTTAGTAGGGTTTCACTTGTACAATTATATGTAATCACTTTACTTTATATTTTTCCGATGTGAGACACTTTATCACCCACTTCAACACTTCCCCTCACGTGCGAGTCTCACATTTTTCTTTTTATCGGTGAGCTCGACACGTGCACAATCGGAGTACTTTTTAAATCGGCACTCCCCCTCACGCATAGGGTATCTTTCTTCCACACGTGGGCCGCTGCAGGCATATTGTTAGGTTTTAGACTAATACTAAGAGGTTAATTTATTAACCTAAGTGTATTAGTAAATTAATTATGTCTTAAAGTGACCAATT
>JAYMTK010004466.1:0-11091 GCA_036897405.1 Pelargonium myrrhifolium | reverse complement strand
TCCATAAATTTCACAGATCAACATCAAATCAAAAAAAACACAATAAAAAACATCAAAAAACCTAAAACAACAACCCTCTCTCCTCCCAATGAATGCACAATCCTCGCAACAACTTTTCACCGCCATCAATTTCGTGGGTACGGACTCAATACCCACAAATTTTCAATAGAAAATTTGGGAAATTGAGCGAAATAGAGCGATTCGGTGGAGGAGAAAATCGAAGAACATCGGTGAGGAGCTTGAGGCCATGGCAGATTCTCCTCCGATTACGAAGAATTGAGAATCTGATTGAGCTTAATAGCGAAACCTAGAAATGGAAAATGCAAAAAAAGGCCTCACCTTTATTGACGAAAGGGACGTCGTATCAGATTCCTAATGAGCTACAGATCGGAGGTTTCCGATTGGTGTCGCCGGCAAGATTCTGGTGGAGAGGTTGAAGAAGAAGAAGAGAGGATTTGTATGGAGGATACACAAACAATCTATATTCTATATAATAAAAAATTGGAGAAATAATATATATATATATATAAATAAAAAAATATAAGAAAAATGTTTCATTTTGGTCCTCAAAATTTCCATTTTGTTCTAAATTGACATCTAATTTTATTTTTGCTTCGATAAAGTCCTCGTACTCTCAATATTGTTTTAGGGCCCGAAGTCCCGGACCCGACAAAGACCTGATGTACAGGGACGGATCCAGAATACATACTCAGTGGGGGCAACAGGAAAAATGATATAAACTAAAAGGGACATATTGAAAAAATATTATTTCAGCAGGGACAAAATTTAAAAATCAGTAGATAAAATTAAAAAAATAATTAAAATAAATGACAAATTTTTAAAAAATAATAAATAAATAAATAGTGGGGGAACAGCCCCCACAACCTATCTCCTGCATATGTTCATGTTGTTGTATCCGCCCCGAACTGGGTTTTTGGGTTTAGTTTTTGTCTTATAATAGTGGTGATAGGAGTTTCATACCCTGGGGGTTATGTGACATGGGCAGGGAGAGAGGTAAGTTCGGATTTCAAGTTTGGATCCGGGTTATATTGTGACTAAATTCTAATCATTGGGTTATTTATTTGTATCTTTGAGAATATAACTTTCTCATGGTCTGTTGACCGACAGTCTTAGTGGCAACCTCATTGCGAGAGACGCTGACCATTATGCTAATTTGAAATACCAAGATTGGTTGGTTTACTCAGCTATCTCTTGCATGTCTAAGTTGAACATCTTACCATGGCGAGGAAGGTACAATAATTATAAATCTCATCTCGTACCCATTTGTTGTACTTTATAGTATAAAGTTGAGATAAGTGGTACTCAATTTGTTTTTTGTTTTTTGTCCGATTATGTTCTCGTACTACTAAAATCATTCTAATTCGGTCTCTCTATGTGAAGTTGTTAATTTGAATTTCATATTAGGAATAGGTGAGATTTTTTAGAGCTTAGGTTGGAAATGTCGAATTTGAACCTGACGCAAAAGGGGTAAATGTTGTGGTTTTGATTCAAAATTCGGATTTTAAGCGTAAAATATCTGGGTTTATGCTAATTTGCTTAACTCGATAAAAAAAATGATCGAATATATTTTACGCGATCCGAATTTGCAAAAATATGGATCAAGTGTCGAGTTCGGTCTAAATTGTCAAATCTACTTACCATACGACATTGTTTTAAATTGGTACAATTTTTATATTTAATAGATGTCAGTGTCACATAATCACAACGTTATTAAATTATTTTCCAACAAATAAATAAATGTCACAACATTTGAATTTGACTGACCATGATGAATTTGACAAACTTATGAGGGGAATTGTGCGATTAAGAGCCAAATTAAAACAATCTTAATAATACGAAGTCTTAACAGAAAATAAATAAATAAATTCAAAATAAATAAATAAATAATTCATGAATGAATGAATGAAAACAAAGTACTTTTTAAAATGAGTTATTATTATTATTATTAAATTGAATTGCCAATCAATTCGGCAGCTCACGTTTATCGCTAACCGGACTTGAAAATAGCAAATGTGACTGATTACAAATAGTTCAAAAAGTAAATGTACATTTCTTAACTCGTTCTACTTGGCCCAATCCCTAGCGGACTTGGCCTAAACTTGACCCGTTGAACAGATCGTCTAACTGGCAACTATAATTAATATCGTATATCGGGAACCAAATTAGAACAATTTTGTTTATATAAAGACTTAATTGGAACAAAAATAAAACTATGTGCTGATTTAAAACAAAATAGATAATAATTTAGGGATGAAAATGAAATATTACCCAAAATGTAATTATTATCTATTTTTTTAGAGAAATTTATTTTATTGAATTGTACTTACTAAAAAGGAATTGGAGCACATTGAGGGGGATGAAATTGTGGTTCCCAAAATGCCCCTATGCTTTTGTGATATTTACAAACAAGGGACTCATGAATTATTCTGTTATATCCATGAAAGAAAACGCAACACGTGTGTGCTCTTTTGTATTGTATAATAGTACTATTTTTAGATTAGTGTTGAAAAGACATAATTGCCCATGATCTACTTTTGATATTACTTTACTAAAGTAGTCAAGTAATATTGAAGATTATTGAATTTGAGGTCAAACTAGTGATGTGTGACATGGTCAAATTTGATTTTGACTTAACTTTCATATTTTCGTGAGTTATTCAAGAATCAAATTGTTTTATAGAACGACAATAAAATAAAAATAAATAGAAAGACTTCGTAGGGGGACAAACCGTTGAGGTCCAGTTCAGGTACGAAAAGTTGCCGCACTTCTGTTTTGTTTGCCCTATCATGGGTCATAGTCAACAGGAGTGTAAGGTGGCATATGCGCTAGGGGAGGATGCCCTGAAAACGCCGTATGAACCTTATTTGCGTGCTCCGACGGGAAAGGGAGCTCAACCGGTGACAAACAAGTGGATGAGGCCGAAAGACTGGAAGTCGCCGGTAGAAGCCATGAGGAAGGAGGCTAATGTGCGGGATGACCCGCGACCGGAACTAGAAGAAGAGGATACGATGTCCACCATATTTCCTGCCAAGAGGAGAAGAGCATCGACAAATAACAATGGGCAGGATGGGGAGGAGGACGAGAGCACCAACAATGACCAGCCAAAAAGCGGAACAAAGTCCGTCATCGAGGGGCTGGACGGAGTTCCGGAGTGATGGAAGGGGGGTGCGGCGACCTGTTGGAGCAGGGGGGACGACCGATTGAAGCAGCAGGATGGACGGGAAATGGTTCTTGGGGCGAGGTCTAGGGTAGTTTGGTCTCTTGTTTCTCGTTATTTTAATTTCCTAGATTTTTTGTTTTTTCGTCTGTTTAGTTTAATATTTGTTGAGAGAAGGGTCGATCGGAACGGTATCCCGGCCCAGTGAGATTCGAATCATCAACCTCTCACAATAAAGATTTGTGTCAATCGAGTTGTTCTCGTTGTTGGATAAAAATTTAACTATGAAGATCTTATAATAATTTTATATGTTTGGAATTTGGGTTCAATTTATCATTATATGTAACTCTTGCATTCTTTATTGGTATACTGATTTTAATATTTTTTATTTGTTCACTCATTTTTACACATTTAGTATTTGTCTATCTTATGCAAGTTGTAGAAGACATTGAAATTTGGGTTTTTAATCTTTTCTATTTGTTAATTTAATTTTGTGCACTTTTTGTGCATTGAAGGTAAAATTATGAGATTTGTCTTTTGTATGGAACTTCGCACATGACATTGGAATTTGATGTTTTGAATTTATTAGTTGGTCTTTTAATTTTATGCACTTTTATATAATATATATAGGGTAAAATGTATATCAGTTGACTGAAATAAAGTTATATCAATTGCAACTTAACAAAGCCAATGAGGTGATGACACCTCATTTAAAATCACTAATACCCACCCAAGTGAATTTGGGGGAGCGGAGCGACCCGTCCGGATTCATGATTTTAAACGAGGTGTCACCACCTTATTGGTGCAACTGATATACATTAAACCTATATATATATATACACACACACACACTAATTTAAGTCCCATGCGTTGCACGGGTTATTAATATTTTTAATAGATTTTATTATATTTAAACAAAATTAATGAACTTAAAAAACACTGACTAATAAAAATACTTACATTTAACACTCTAAACTAATGAATGTTAACACTTCTTTTGAGGAAAATGGTGCAAAAACACCCAATTTTTTTTTTTTTTTTTGAATACATGTTGATAATTATATTAAACCGAAGCAAACATACATAGTTGAGGGTGAAACTACAATTTGGAGACTCCCTTCTTACCAAAAGCTGCTAAATCATGAGCATTACATATAACAGACCGACTAACTAAGTGAAGAGCGGATAGACAAAAAGAAGCCCGGAACAACATCCGCAAGTCTTCCAAAACGTAGTAGCAACTGGAAATCCCATCCCGATCCCCCCTAATCATCATGTAAAGGCCATCGCAATCCATAAGAAAAATCGGGTTAGGAATATTCCAGTAAATAGTAAATAAAATAGCAGACAATAAAGAAAGAGCTTCAGCCTCCAGAGCCGAACACTGGTATCAGATCCAGGCGTAAGCAAGCCTTGACCAGACACATTGGACCACCAATAAGAAACGGAAGCATAATTCTGGGTTCGGATGGAGAACGAAGAAGCAAACCAAACACGGGAACTATCCGCACACTGGAACAGGCAATGGAGAGTGGTTTCCGGCTGGTCCCCGCACCTGGGGCAGAGGTCAATGGTTGTCAAGTTCCTCTGGGCCAAGTTAGAACAGACCGGGAGGGCATTGACCAGGACTTTCCATGCAAAAATCTTAATTCTTTCTGAGACCTTCAGACCCCAAAACTGGCGCCAACGTATAGAGTTAACTGTAAGCGAGATAGAGGACCGAAGAGAACGGATATGATGATAGCCTGCTTTAACCGAGTAGACGCCAGATAGAGCATGATCCCAAATCAGTTTATCAGGAACAGACGCAATTTGGGGAATCCGAAGCTGTTGAATTTGGTATACCGGAGACGGCCCCACAATATCCCGTATACGTTGGGGCGACCACTCCCGGGACAGAGGGTCAATCAAATCTGAAACACGGCTATCATTAGTCCTAGAATTATCCGATGTGTCCGGAATAAGGGATGTACCCAGCCATTTATCACCAAAAATACAGACAGATTTCCCATCCCCTATTAACCACCGAGAGTCATTGAGGAGCAAATCTCTCCCTTTGCTGAGACCTCTCCACACCCAAGTGCCCTTATCTTTACGAGTTTGGTGCCATATTGATTATTGACTGACCAGCACAATATTTTTGTTGTAAAAGAGTGTGGGTGCGGCTGGAAGGGTTGGTAGCAATTCGCCAAAAGGTGCCAGCTAGCATGGCCACATTAAAATCACCTACATCCTGAATACCCAAATCACCTATCCCTCTAGGTTTTTGAATGAATTATTTTTTCCTCCGGTGAAGGCCTTTATGCTCACTATGACCAGTCCAGAAAACTCGAGCTATGAAACTATTGTACCCTTTAACAAATGAGCTAGGTAAAGGAAATAGAGCAAGGAAGTAGGTAGGGTGAGCAGATAAGACCGACTGAATAAGGACAAGACATCCCGCTTGAGATAGGAGTTGTAGTTTCCAAGAAGACAGAGTCGATTGAATTTTGGCCTTGAGAAGGGAAGTAATAGAGGTACCCGGGTTCGTACCAAGGGCGGGGAATCCCAAGTATTTCCCGAAGCTAGAAACAACAGGGATTCGGAGAAGCCCCCTAATGAGTCGGGTAAAACGCCTTGGTATGTTTGGACTAAGCAGATATTCCGACTTCTTGAGACTAAAGACTAGGCCAGAAGCCAACGAGAACTCATCCAAAATAGCCCTGACTTGTGAGCAAGAGTCCAAAGTAACCTGGAAGAAAACCATAACATCATCGGCGAATAAAAGATGATTGATTGGGCTACAACCCCTTCCCATACGAATACCCTTAAAGAGACCCCTCGATTCCGCTTCCTCAAATAGATAAGATAGTCCTTCCATGCATAAAAAGAAAAGATATGGGGATAGCGGGTCTCCCTGGCGCAAACCATTCGTGGTCCTAAATGGCCGTCCGGTACAGCCATTAGCGATGACCTGAAAGGAAACTGTAGAAATGCATTGGTGGACTAGGTGGCACCATTTATCATAGAACCCCTGACCCCGCATTATCGATAACAAAAAAGGCCAATTAACTCTGTCATACGCCTTACTAATGTCTAGTTTCAAGACTCATTTGAAACAATATGTCTCCAAGGAATAAAAGCATTTTGAGCCGGGCTGATAAGAGAGTGTACAACAGACCTCAACCGATTGGCCAGAACCTTGGCACCTATCTTATATAGGACATTAAAAAGACTAATAGTACGGAAATCGGAGGGGAGTTCCAAAAATTCTTTTTTTTTGGAATAAGAACTAAACTAGAATGGTTCATCTTTCGTAACAGACGAACTGAATGAAGGAACGAGAGAACAGCCCTGGTTACATCTTCACCAACAATATGCCACCAAGTATGGTAAAAACGACAAGGGATTCCGTCCGGTCCCGAAGCTTTATCCGGCCCCATTTGGAAAACTGCTAAACAGACTTCTACCGGAGTAAAGGGTTGATCAGCAGGTGAGATTGAGAGGGCGATAGTTTCTGGTGAATTAAAGAGTAAATCCTAGAACGAGAATGAGAGGAAGAAATGGAAGAAGGTTGATCCGGGTCTGAGGGTGGAACATTCATGATAGATTGCAAATAATCAGAGAGCAAGGATGTAACGGTTCTTGGGTCATGATGCCAAACACCATCCGCATCCTTCAAGCCTGCTATTCGATTTTTATTACGTTTCCAGGAGGCGAGAGCATGAAATTATTTCGTGTTACGGTCTCCAAGGCTGTCAAACCGACATTTTGCTCTTTGCTTCCAGTACCGTTCTTCTTGATCAAGAATATTCTCATACTATGATTGAACAGAAATCCAACGGTCATGAACCCCCGGGGAGGGAGGTGGGGACCCCTCCACCAGGTGTTGCAACCTCCGAAGCTCCTCCTCAACTTGAACTTTTCGCTGCTTGAAATTCCCCATGGAGTGATTCTTCCAAGCGACTAATTCCCGGCGCAGATTGGTGATCTTCTCGCACACCTTGAACATAGGCGATCCCTGACATTGCTAATGCCAAGCTCCAGAAATGACACCTTCACAGGAAGGAATGAGTTCCCATGCTGACTCGTAATGAAAAACTCTCCTCCTCGGCATCCCCACTGGTTGAGTCACCAGATGAATCACAACATGGTCACCAACAGCTATGGGATCAGTCCAGACTGATGCGAAGGGGTGCAGCTGCAGCCATTCAACCGAACAAAAAGCACGATCCAGAACCTCCAGGACCAGGGAAGAGCATTGACGTTTATTGGACCATGTAAAGTGAGAACTAGTTCTCGATATTTCAAGCAACCCAAAACGATCCAGTAATGCATTAAGGAGAGAAGAGCCCCGCAAAGCCGATGAATTGTGGCCACTCTTATCACCAACTCGAAGAACTTGATTAAAATCACCTACTAGTACATAAGGTAAGGAAAGAGATGACAGGTGACTGGAAAGGGATTCCCAGCAGCCTGCACGATCCGAGAAAGAGGGGGCCCCATATAGGGCCATAAGCACCCATTCCGACTTGCTTACTTCCCTAATTTTTATCCCAATAAAATTGGGAGTAGAGAATAGAATATCCCACGGAATATTGGAAAAACTCCCCAACAAAAAACCCCCACTAGCCCCACAGTTATCCCACCCAGCAGCATTCCACCAATTCAACCCCAAAAATTAACATTTACAGTATCCACAGGAAGTTTAGTCTCAGTTAAGAAAAAAAAGTCAGGTCTATTGCTCCTAATATGGTCTTTCATGAATTGAACATGCAGGGGTAGACCTAAACCCATGTAGTTCCAAGACAAGATTTTCATGGGGACCAAGGTGACTGTTGAGGGACAGTCACCTGCGAACCAAAAGCAACGGAATTAAAGGAAAAAATAGCACATGCCAAAGGGGACAAATCCAACGCAACATCATCATCCATACCAGAAATAAATACATCAACAGTAGGAAAAAACCAGTCCAGCCTAGAGTCAAAATCAAAGAGCAAGTAAGACAGTGGTAATTGACAGAAAAGCTTAAATCGCACCTGGTCATCCGTTTCCATGGGGGTTGAAGACGAGCTCTCCCCTTGAGTCATCCTGGGTCGCTTAGAAAACATCCTGTCTACAAACTGGACCCAATCCCGTTTTCTACGGTTATCATCTTCAAAAGAGCTGGATGAGGAATATGAGATGGATGACTGGTCTGACAAATATGGGAGAGCCCCTTCCCTGAATTTGCGTCTCCTACGTCAGCGCCGTCACCGTCCAACATTTGACGGATCCGAGGAAATACCCATGGAAAATCGTAGTGCCCTAGATGATTCAATAGCCCAATTCAGAGATGGTGGTGAGGGGTTTGTAGACATATTCATAATTGGAGCTGTTGGCCGTGGGATGGGGTCCTAGTCCAAGTCATGTAAGGAGGTGACAGAGAGTTGAGTAGCCAAGAGTTGCACAGGAAGATCGTTAGACGTTTCAGCCTCCTCCACATTCTCATTTTCAGGGGATGGATTTTGGTCTGGGAGAATGAGATCCACATTTGTTACAACTGGTTCAAACAGAAATTCCAACCCCAAAGAGTCTTACTCGTTTAAATCCGGTTGCGGAAAAGGATGCTCGGTCTAGGTTAAAGTCAACAAAGGAACCGGGTCCGGTTCATCAAATAGAGCCATGTCCGGTCCGACTAATAGAAGGCCAAAATCATCTTGATTTATAATCCAAGGACCATGAGGAGTATTCGCCTAAGATGGGTGATCAAAATCAAAAAGAAGAGGAGGCTCACCAAATTCCCTCAATGTGACCTGATGCAAGCCCATAACCAAAGAAGAGTCATCAGTATGGCCCAATTCCTATAAAGCTGCTAGGACTATCGTGGCCTCTTCATTGAAAGACAAAGAGGAGGTGTGTGGCACAAGTTGTCGAGGTCCCACATCACGTGTCCTTTTCTGATGGCACGAAATCGAGAGTCAATCGTGAACCATCTAGCAAAGTCATTCAAATCAACGGGTGCATGGGTGCCAAAAGTTACTGTTCCTACACGGTGGGGAGGTTAATCGGCGACGATCACCGATGAAACCAGCCTGGCATTGGGAGGTAGCACCTCATCATCAGACAAATCCGATAAATCCGAGGACCCCAGGACGTCCATGGAGTTCTGCGGTGTTCCTGGAGGATCAGCCAAACGTGATGAAGATGACGAACCATGCTCGAAATGCGCCCCCATATACCATGCCACCATTCAGGCTGTTTACCTTTGTTCCTTTGCCCAAGATCCATGTTGATAATGCGTTCCTTTGGTAACTGATGTTCGATTGAAGGTTGAGACCTGTGATTTCGAGTTGGAGAGGAAGGACGAACTGTTGGGGATGACGAACCAGAGGGTGGGGCACCAGCACATAATCTCTTAGAGAACAGAGCAATCAAGTATTCATCTCTAGTACCTTCGGGTTGATCCCAACGCCAACGATCATGTACCAGTCGCTGATATTCATCCATGACCATAGTAGCATCCCGTTTGCATGCATCTTCCAAATGGCCCAAACAGCCACAAATAAGACAACATTTTGAAATTCTTTCATAGCTAAACTGAATCCAGATGACTTGTCCCTCAGAGTCCATAACGTATACTCCAAGAATCAAAGGGAGTGAGAAATCCACTTCCACTCGAACTCGGTTCCAAGTCCACCAGTCCGATCTGCCCGTCAGAAGGTCACACTCCAACACCTTCCCTGCTAAGGAACCAAGACGTGAGGAAGATACCTCAGACACCATATCTAAAGGAAGGTTGAGAATCTGCAACCACAATTTTCCTTTTGGCCATCTCCAAAGCCCATGCAAGTGATCATTAGTGATTTCTGAGAACACCAAAGTTGCCCCATGCAAGAACCACGTACTGCCTTCCAAAGCCATAACCCGATCTTCCACTGTCGAAAAAGAAAATAAGAACCATTTGTGTCGTATGCCAGATACCTTAAAAGGTCCCTTAAGCTTCCAGAAACTAGATAGCCCACGGTGAATATTCTCAGCAGAAAATTCTCTATTGTCAACCAGACAAGCTACCAAAGAGAGATCCTTGTGAAGTGCATCAATACCTCCAGTGATGCTATTTTTGTTCAAAACAAGACCCCACCTGTGTGGTCCCAAAAAGGGTGGTGCGGTCATGAGGGAACTTTTAAAGGTGACGAACAAAGAGACAAAGAGAGAAGAAACAGAGAAAAGGACAGAATAGAAGGAAGCAAAAAGGAGAAAGAGAGATGATAAGAGAGTTGGGGAGTGATAAGCCAGGTGATCACAAGGCACCCCAACACTAGCACAAGACAATCACACAGATGGGTCCCACAGAAGTAAAGGATGATAAGAAAGACCCAAAAGAAAGTTCTTGAGCCAAGCAAAATCTAAGGAAAGGAGATTTAGCCATGCACATAGATTTAGTAGTTGGGCCCCATAAATGAAATTTCTCCTGAGTGGTGGACCCTTCCGTATTTTCTATGGATGGATGCGTAGAAATAAAATACTGGCAATGTAAAGGATTGATGTGTAGCAATAAATTTCTGGCAAGGTAATGATTGTGACTAGAGTGTGGAGGACGCAAGCAAAAAGAGGAAAGTTTGAAGAAGCTCTCTAGGATGAGAGAGAGGCTCTCGTTTTAGAGAGAGAAATTTTTTTATTTTACATCCGTTCAAATTGAGTATATATGTGGAAAATTAATTTTTCATATATATTTACATGGATGGTTTAAAATCTATATATATATATATATGAGCAAAATGTATATCAGTTGACTGATATAAATTTATATCGGTTGCAACTTAACCAAGCCAATGAGGTGATGACACCTTCATTAAATTTCACTTATACCCACCCAAGTGAATTTGTGGGAGCGGAGCGACCCGTCCAGATTCATGATTTTAAATGAGGTGTCATCACCTTATTAGTCAACT
>JAYMTK010004465.1:0-11094 GCA_036897405.1 Pelargonium myrrhifolium | reverse complement strand
TAAACTTATATCAGTTAACTGATATACATTAAACTCATATATATATATATATATATATGTTGAACTCAAATCCATTTAAACTTGTTTCGTGTCACGAGTCATGACTCAAATTGCCTGCCTTACTTCTAGTATGTATAAAGAGGACATAATTTGAATTCTACATTATGAATCAATTTATATATAGTTTTTTTCTTTTGTGAGTGTTCTCGTCAACACATTACCTCGTTGTCACAACAGGTAAATAATTAAACATATACCCACACAAAAAATGCAAGTGATCGTTGAGCAATCTGTATTCAAATTAAATAGATAGAGTTGTGTTTTCTCTAGAAGAGGTGATTGCTGGACACAGAAGAAAACTCAGAAAGTTGAAAATGGTGGCTTCTCCTTCATTACACGCCTTTACAACTTCTTTTGGCATCTACAATCAAATTGGAAAAAACAAAAACTGACAACAATAACAATAAACCATGATCATTTGCCAATGAAATGGATTGTTTTGTAGTGTTCTTTCAAATTGTGCAACTTATTGTCATGTAAGATCAACTCGATTGCACATCACACTGTGAAAGGAAATTAATATATTAGGTTGCATTCGAATCAAAATATTATCTGAAAATTAGTTATGTTAATGCCATTACACATTTGATAATTATATATAATCTTCATATAAAACCAGCTATATGTTCCAAATGAATTGATATCGAAGACATTGACATTTGACCTAGCTAGCTAGATAGCTATATATATTGACCTCAATGCGGATATTAATTAATGTCGAAATTAATCCACATGTTATGGTACGGTACCTCACATGGGACAACTATGCAGTATCTCATTCTCGTCTGAGGACCATGGACCACGAACCAACTGTTTGTAAAATAGAATAATGATAGTAATATGAAAATAAAAGTAAAACTATGCCAACATTCTAATGCACACGCATTGATTTACTTAAGAATTAGACTCATACACATATCCGTAGAAAAAAATGACTAGTTTGCTGGTTAGACAAATTTGACAAGGATCAAAAAGCGTCATAATTAATTGATGCTCTTGAATTTAAATAGTCATTTGTGTTAGAACTTGTATAGTTATTATACTAGAAAACTAACAAGACTTGCTCGGAAAATTGATGACTTCAAAATTGCGGGTACCCGTCGAGTTCGTGTAATTGCAATCTCTACTCCTTCCAACAGATTTGTTGGAATAACTAGCTGAAAGGGGCAGGATTGTCACTAGTTACCTAACATCATATGGCAAACCTCTTTCTTGATACGATGACACGACACCTTTTAATTGCAAGTTGTGTCCCCAAACATGCATTTAAGGCGTCTTTTAAGAGATCGTTCAATGATCAAATTTTTTTTTTGAGGTCTCCAGTAGTGTGATGTTTTGAGTTAAAAAGAGAGAGAAGTGTTTTTGTTGTATAACTCAACAGATCAAATTCAAAAAGGAAAAAACAGTTGCTTGGAATCACAGGTGAATGTAGAGAGTGTAGGTTACATATCCATGAGACTTGATTTGCCCGCGATTTCTTGAGCGTTTAAGAGACAAAAATAACACCCACGTGGTTGTTTGTTGGAGCCTATACTACCAGGGACTCTTCCATGAACAAACACCATTTACCTTGTACAAGCATGTACAGTTGTGAGGCATTACTTGTGTGTTAAGGATTACAATCAACTCTTGACTGAATCCTCTACTTGAAACCTAAGCTTCTACTCATCTTTCACAATTAAGACTATTGTCCAGATCACAACATACCTCCTGGCATTGTTTATTAGAACCAAAAAACATTAATAACCATGCATCATCACCTCTCTTTCAACTGGATTTGAACCTAAAGATCTCGGTTTATTCAAGTCGCGTTACTATAATTAATTTTGTTATATTTGAAAGCAACATAACTGGCACAACATGAACTAGACCGAGTCAAGAACCCAAGGTCCAATGCTGAAACTTCCTAAAGAAAAAGAAATTGTACATGTATTTAAACAAAACAAAAAATGTCAAAATTAACAGTATTGTTGGTTGTACCCGAAAAAATAAGAAAGATCATAAGAAAAGAACAAACTACAAAGCTAAAGTGGCCGGTGCTAATCTGAATAGATGGAATCAGAACTAGGGAAAAACTATGAACACTAAAAACAGTACAAGCAAAATTAAATATCCTCTATGAATATTGACATAAACATTGCCCACCACATATTTTATTATCACCAGACTACAAATGAATCTAACAAAGAATGATGTGAAAGAAAGCAAATTTATAAGCTATGATACAACAATCAATGACAGAAGCACCAAAAAAGGTGAATACAGAGCACATAAAGCATATGCACAAAGAGAGAGAGAGAGAGAGAGAGAGAGAGCATGCATGGCCAAACCGACACACTCAAAGCAAAGCAGACACATTAGTAAACTCAACTAGCAGCTGTAGTGCATAAGGTACAACGCATACGTGGAGAACCTGAGAGGGTATCATCGTCTTCCTCTTCTTCCTCGTCATTATCATACTCGTATTCTGATGTTGGTTCGCCGGTTTTATTCTTGCCACTAACAGTTTGTATGGAATCCATAAGGCAATGCATGTGATACGCGTGACAACAAAAGAACGCAATCACAGAAACATTTTGTATAGATAAAGGATCGAAACAGACGCAACATCTTGCACCTCCCCTAGTTTTCGACTTCACCTCCATGGTTTTCACACTCAGTGCTCCTCTCTCAGTTGCCTGAGAAGACCTACTGTCGTCTCTTTTGGCTCGCGCTTCATCCTCATCATTGCTCAAGCAAATTGCGCACTGTGCTTCTTTGTAGTATTTAACCAACAGGTTAACACAGTCGGCCTGTCAACCCCACAATTAAAACAAAATGTACAGGCATTTTCTGTGGTTCTCTACTGAAACAAAGGTATAATAGTCTGTCAAGCACATAAATACCTTAAGAATGTCATTGCATCCATGTCTAAGAGACGTTTCAGTTCTGTAATCAGTGATAATTTTGACAAGACGGTCTCTAAGCCTGAGAAAACATGGGAAAAGAGAATAATTACATGTGAAACTTAGTGTATACAAAACACTTGTACCGAAGTTGTAACTTTACTTAAAAGAGAATGATGATAATAGGAATTATTTGGTAAATTTTTTATTAGGGAATAAAAAAGTAACTAAAAAGAATGAATCAATACATCAAGAAATTATGGACGAATCAAAAGCAATTTTCAGAGCATACTAACCGAGGTATCTCCAAGCCATTTGGCACCATATTAACAATATAGAGGGGGTCCAAATTACCAACAGTGTGCTCCAGTAACACACCCACCTGCCAATTAGTGAAAGCATGTTCCAGATTTACGAGCAAAACACACAACAGAAGACCAACTATTTTGACAGCAGGTTAAACTTTTGACATACCATTTCAGGTTTGTGAAGACATTGCTTAATTAATTCTTCCCAGAGGTCATCATCATGCTGCATGTTCACAAATTCTACAGCCTGTGCAAAACCAAAAGGACCAAGTATCATTGCCACCATACTTCAACAGAGCCTATACCAACCAATGACGACCCACAGTACCTCTTCGATGTCCCCTAATTTATTTATGATGACAGCAAGGGCTTGTTTTGCATTTCCCATTCTACCAAGGATGAAGACTTGCTCCTTTAGAAGATCTCTTCTGATGCAAATTTCATATGCCTAAAGTATAAAGTCAATAGTTGACTCATGGAAAACAAAACTAAGCAAAATATAGATAATCATTCATTCTGTTTATCTGTTATTCAAACCTTCTCAAGTGTATAATGTTGACTACTACGAAGGAAAGGAAGTAGCATTTTTGGATCATAGTCAGCATACAGTTCCACCTGAAACAATAAGTAGGACAATTGATATGGTAAGACAATGCAGACAAATACACATGCAGGTTTTGTGCAAAAAGGACAAAACTCGTGATGAGAAGGATATCTACTAACAGTATAGTCAGGTTAATGAACTCTAAACTCTTCATAACAACACTCACACTAAAAGGGTAAGCCAGCTGATTTCATGTGTATCCAAGATACTTGGATCAAACGATATAATCGACGAGCGAAGAATTTTGAGTCAATTGAATTTAAAAATCCAGGTCCAAAAATAAGTTCCATGATTTACAACAATGATAAACCTATTTCTAAAAATGAGCAACTTCTTGTATTGTTGTATCCACTGACTCGATCATAGACTTATCACATACACAATCAAGACAAAAAAAATACACTTCAAGAGAATGCCAGTACTTTCATCATCGCACATCAAGTTGACATGAAAATATACCAAATACCCTCGTGAAGAAAACAATGAGGCTGAAAAACATTGGATACCACATTGATAGTTGCATAGATATGACCAGAACCTAGTATAACCTTTTACCATACCTGCATATCATGAAAATCTCTCCCAGCATGTGGACTCACTTCAAATAATGAATGCAGATATAAATGCAAAAAATATCTGGAATCACACTTTTCACTGGCATTCTGAAGTTGCGAAACAACTTCAATTGGATTCATTAAGTCCTTATTTTGGATCAATAGAGCAACTGCACGCTTGCAATCTAACATCATTAGTTGGGCAACCTGGACAGCCATAGTTAACACAGTAGAAAGAGTTAGGTAACTATATGATATAATAAGAAGCCATAGAAACTATATGCCAATAAGTGTTTATTAGACCTCTATGTACCCATCTCCGGTTAAAACATGCAGAACCAATAAATTGACAACCCCAACTATCAAGGATTAGGCAATCTAGACAATGTCCGTAGTGAACAATAAAATAAAATGATAAAGCTATCAGTTAAAGCCTGAACAGTGATTTCTAATCCTGTGAAGGGTTTGGACATGTTTAATTTAGAAAGTTCTTGAACTATTTTAAGCTGACATATAAAATAATGAACTTGGCCTTCGGATTGTAAACTAAAACACATCTAAGTTGTTATTGATACATCTGAACTTTACTTTCTTACCTTTTGACGAATTGCATCGTGTAAGCTATGTTTTTCGATGAAATCAAATATGTCGGGCTTCATAAGCTGAAAATTAAACAAACATACACTTAAACCATCATCGTAACACAAAATGCATGAACAAACGCCTTGTTTTTCCAAAGCATTTAATATTTTATATTGACGTTAAATGCAACGTGAGAGAGAGAGAGCGCGCATAAAGAACACTTACATCGGCATATAATGAGAAAGCTTTCTCATATTGCCCGTCAATTACATACAACTCTGCTAATGCCTGACATATAAAGAATGCAACTGCGTGAGTAGTATGTTGCCATTAATGAGTTCAAAATTCATATGATATGCTTAAGTTTTCAAACTTACCTCTTTAAGTGCATCAGTTGTGGAAGTATTAAGCTGAGATTCTAAGGCTGAGATAACAGGCAAAGCAGAATATATCACAGGTGGCCAAGATTTAACAGTTGACAAAAGATCCTTATGAAAAGATGGATTATTTGCCAGAGCTACAAGAGCAACCTATGATTATTGACTTGAGCCCATCAATTACTCAGTTAATGCAGCAGAATAAAATGAAGAGATATTGAATGATCATTTGGGGATAAATTTGACCTAACAGACCTCATAAGCAGTATCTCGCAGTCTAGGATTCTCTGTTGGCATGTATGGAACCAATACATGTAGCTGACGAAGATGAGCAAAGTGGAAAACCCATCTGCAATAAACAACCCAATGCCAGTTATCAACAAGAAGCATCCAAAAGGAGTTATAGATAACAACACTAGGTACCTCTCCCAAGCCGAAGAAGATCCTCTCGATAATTTCGGACACAAAGATGCAGCTTCAGCATATTTCCTTTCCACAATCAAATGATCAAGGTATCTAGATCCCACCTACAGAATGACATAATTGAATAAACTTTGATATTTGATATAATAAGTCCATGTCCATAGGGAAAATAGAATTGCAGTTATTTGGAAACCAACTGAACTAAACAAATGCAAGCACCATAAAAAATCATTAAAAGCTATCTACCTATAATCCAAAAGATCAACAAGAATGAATCACAGAAAGACATAGATGCATCAATTAGCACAGAGATTCAGCATTGTACAAACTAGCTATGCTGATTTCATTTTTGCAGCAATTACCCTCATTCATCATCATAATTTAAGATGCTATTTAATGAAGCAAAAAGTAGTTATAGCCGAATTGCTTAGTACCAAGTACTTGAAAAAAAAATAGAACTTACTAGCATATCAGTAATAAACATCTCCACAGTATTTTGGCTTCCAACTTAGATTGTTGCAACGTAAATAATTTAGCATAAATCATCAATTACAAATTTAGTGCACTTTATGATTTATTACTATTAGTATACTTTCAAGGTGGGACTTTTCCTCATAGGCTTTTACTTCAAAAGAGGTCATTAATCTTCAGTCTATAAACCAAACATGCAAATGGGTGGATAAAAACATTGAGCAGCAGATAACTCTGTGGGAGTGCCAGGGAGTAAGAAAAGAGGAGTTTAATTAAAAAGACGCAGCTAAAAATTTATGCCGCAAGTACTACGTAGAAGATAACTGCAACATTGTTGGGGAAAAAAATTATACAGTGCTTAACTGAATATGAGAGAGCATTGATAAATATTATTTATAGAGAATAGAAGTATGATTGTGTGAGCTATAAATTATAAATCTCAGGATATCTAGATATATTTTACAATGTGGCATAGAAAAAAAATTTAATGGAACCAATCATCATAAAATACCTCATCAAGGAGTTCACTACGTCCCTGACTTTCCTCAACAGCAGCTAAAGCTTTTTCATGACACCCATGTTGAAGAAGCCAAGCAATGTGATCTTCAACATCCCTAAGCAATTAAATACATTAAGCTCTCAAATAAAATGAAATTTGCAATTTTCAGTTTTACAAGTATCAGATGAAAATTTATGGTACACAACATGATGCACACACAATTTGAAAATAAAATCAACAGCTCAAGGAACCTAGTTCTCCACTTCTTTCTAAATAGTTTTCAGATTCTGGACTCTCGTGAATTATGTTCACAAACATTGAAAGGCATGGAACTTAATTCTTCAACGCAATTGTAATATTTTCTATTTCACAATTTGAAAGAACCAACTCAACTAAAAGCTTAAGCAAATAGTTGAAGGCCCAATAATAGTTTTATACTCTAACAGATGATATGATCAACTTTCAAGCTGAAAACAATTGATTATCCCATGCAAGGAGATGACTTGAGAGGCTAGAAACACATCACTGATCACTATGGATGATTTAAAGCATCAAAAAGGAGAAAATTTCCGATCCATGTGAACTGGGTAGATCACAGCAATCACCTTCATTCACTAGAAGATCATAGGTAACAACTAGACCATAATAGAATTCCTACATCTCAAGCACCATATATACAATTCATTCACCCATGCATAGAATTAACTGTAAAGGGAATTAGATACCAACCCATGGTCACTTCAAAGAAAGTAGAAAACGAAAAAGCAATCAACTTTAACCTGGGCTTTGCAATGACTACATCCTTTGGGGATACAATATAGTACAATGGTTCATCACCCACAGCCCACTGACCACCAGCATAACTGCTGCCTACACTCATATTAAAGAACTATAATAAATATTTATAAATTAAAAAAATACATTGGGCACAGACCATAAAATAGTGTCAATATATTAAACCTGAGAAAGGAGAATGGGCAAGGTAATAATCCTTTGCTTTGTAATGTTCAAAACCATGTACAGGCAGGGCATCAGTTGAAAGTTCATCATTAGTCCATGATACAATGCGTACTTCTGGTCTCTGTGCATTGCCCTGCTTAAAATAGAATAATACACACTGAATACATAAAACATATATAGTTACCCTTTTAAAGTAGTTATAGGCAGTATGTACAAGTCTATAGAGCAAAGGAGATCCTAGAAGCAAATTATTCTTCTAATGTAAGGGATTGACAGATGGTAGAATAGAGCAACAGACAATATGGAGTATCCAATAATAGGCGCAGCAAAACATTATTGTTAATATGCAAAACAGGCAAACACACTTTAAGTGGAGTTGTAACTAGAAAACAATAAAATTAAAAAAATTCCTTCCATGGAAGAAACTATAGAGAACAAGTTAGTTATGATTTTGGCTTAGCTTATATTTTTTATTTATTTATGAAAAATTGAAAAGTAATCAAGTAATAAAGAAAACATTTAACACTTTTGGGGAGGGAGGAGGTGCATTTTTTTTCAAAAAAAGGCACCTAAGGTATCAAGAAGCAAAACATACAAGCTCAGTATCCCAAAGACGAAAACAGAAAACAACATTCCAAAAACCACAAGTGTGCTTCATACAGAGCGTGAACTACTTTAAAAAACACTACATAACAGAGACCCAAAAGAGAAGAAATAACACAAAAGGACATTGCGTCTTGAGAAGAATAAATCAACTTCAAAATCTTCCACACACTAGTTCAGGTAAGGGAACTTATGTCTTTTGTAAGATTTTCAAATAATATACCTGCCGTGATGGAATTGTGCTACTGAATTCCTTCTCTCCATCTTCTTCACTAGGAATATAAGCAAGAACAACCAAAGAATCACCAAATGGTGCGAGTCCTGAAATGAAATAGCTGGTTTCAAATGACGCCACAATATCTACTCGGTTCATACTAGAAAATGGAGTGGGCTTATATGTCCCATTGGTTCCTTTGTCGTGATTTGATCTTATTGACGCAATTTTCACAGATGTTCCCCAGCCAATAACCAAGAGAGAGTCATCCTGAATGAGATTGGAGGACATTTAACATGACACTTCATAAGAGAGAACGCAAAACTTCTATGAACTATAATATGTTGTCATAGCAGCTCTACTGATTAAAGTCTGAAAATGTCCCAGTATAGAGTCCACATAAATCTTTAACTAACCTGCCAAACTAAGTGAGGAAGCAAAAGCTCAGGCCGTGGGCTTCCGCGTGGTTTTTCAATAAATGTTATACGCTGATCATTAGCAGTATCATAAACTTTCACCCCAACATCATTTGCCCAAGCAATGAGACTTGTTCTCCACTTCACTGCATGTATAGGACCTTCACCAGAATGCAAAACCTAGGAAAACAATCCGAGTCAAAAAGTTTGCTGTGCATTATTGTGTGGTGATTTTTCGGTGTACAAGTTCAAACCTGATCCCGGTAGCCCAACCATTTCTTTGAATTCAAATATAAATGACCAGCTAAACCACCCGCTACAAATCTTCTAGAAGATTTTCTAGTGTAATTTGGGTCAAGAGCCACAGCCTTCAAAGGACGATGATACTCAAACTTCATTTTCTCATCAGTGAAAAGACTGTTAATTACAACAGACCCATCATCTGAACAACTACCTATGTATTCGGCTTCAGCGTCAAAGCTAAGGTCATTAACAGGAGCAGTATGAACTTGAAATCCCTTAACCTGTAAAGAATGAAATCAAGAACACATTTTAAATATTATCTGAGTGATTTTTATCACAAGTAATTAATGGCAAAATGCAACTATCAAACAGCTTAGATAACAACTTTGGTTAGCTATCAAAAGTATTCCTTTTTATACACCATCAATTCCAGATTTAAGGGTCTATTGAGGATCTATTAGAAATACAGATACATATAACTACATATATGCTTATTCAAACAGATAATGAAAAGGAGAAGTAAGTCACCAATTGATCCTCATGTTTCTGGGAATTCAATCATTTTATACATCACAGATTCACAAGTAGCTACTGACCTATTAAGTATGTGCTATAACCAACACAAAACCAGTTTTGTCTCAGATGTAAACATCACTCTTCCTAAGACTTGTCATGCCACAGATAACACTAAGACATGGACCCACAAGATTTCTGCATGTATTGGGCGATAATGTGCATCTGTATAAGAGTAAGTTAAAAGGTGCAAAAAGAAAATAGTGCATGATTACTTCCAAATATCTCATAAGTCATGGCAGAGTGAAGTCACATGAGTCATGAACGATTAAGAACGTTTCCTGAAGCCAAACAACCATCTTGAGTGAGAGGTTCGGAGTAAGGCAAATGCTAAAGTAAAGAATCATCAACCCAAGATTGTTTCTCAGTTAGAACTTAAATAATGCAGCCGGTGAAAAATGTCAGAAAAAATTAATCACTGAGCTGCCACAGAGAGTTGGATACAAGAAAATTAAATATCCTTTCTTATAGACAAATTATCGGAATTGAAGACCCCTGGCTTCCTCCAGAGGGTTGCACATGACAAGACTCAGTGATAGTACCGAATTAATGTTTCTCCATCATGTGGATTGAAAACTAAGCAAAATCAACCTCCCAGCTTCCGTCCACAAAATTTGAATATGCTACGAGAATAGTGAAAAATATTCCTAATTGACCAGTAACATTTATTAGCACAACCAATAAATATGGAACCGATGATAGATTCTAAATGCACCTATCTCATTTTCTTCATTCCAAGTCCTAGAGTAGGTAATTGCCAGCTCAATTACCACATGATCCATAAACCAGTTTCTCCCTGATAAAAGCAATTAAACTCAAATTTCGACGACAACACAATGCAGATCCGACAGCAGTCCAATTTTATCACACCAAATCAAACCATTTGCCAATCCCCAATTAGAAACTACGAAAACACAATCAAACGAAGACGAATCGTAATTGGAATCCAAAATACCTGATTCCCTAGAAAATCAAGAATATGCACGGTACCGTCGTGTGTACCGAGCGCGATCATCCGCTCAGCCACTGCAATACACGTCGCCGCATCGCTGGCTAGCAGTGTCTGTATGCTGCCTCCCATTCTCTGATACTTGAGCCTCGGTTCGTCCTCTTCTTCTTCTTCTTCCTCCTCCTCCTCCTCCTCTTCGTCTTCGTCTCTCTCATCATCTCCTTCTACGCCGTTCTCAGACGGAAATGGAGTCATGATTAGCGCCAGAACTCGGTGGTCTCTTGGGCTCTGAGCAAAAGAATAAAGACACGAGGAATTAATTATGGTAGTAAAATTATATAGATCTGTCTATTATGTCTGAGTTTGGTTCTGT